>JAEMWC010001807.1:25000-82500 GCA_016490735.1 Pachyseris speciosa
TGCATCGGGGGTTCGCCACAAAACAAGCAGTCTTGCTGATTTTTTTGAATCCATTTGTCGATCAAATCAAGGGGCTGTTTGTCATCTCCATTCAAAAAGGCCCAAAAGTCAAATACAGTGTAACTAGAAATGAGTGTTTATACAAATTTATTTTGATGTTTGTTTACATTATTCACTTCGCGTTTGCTTCGCTACAATTTACTCTTCCGATTGTTTTGTTTTGCTAATTTTGACAAAACAAAACAAACTATATAATGCTAAGCAACTACAGGAAAGAATTAGAAGCATGGTTTTCCTTCTCTTAATAGTGCAGTTTTTCCTTGTTGTTTTTGATTTCTTGACGAACCAGTTCATTGCATTTGCAGAAATTCGCAAAGACCAAATTTAGCGAAAAACTATTTAAGAATTTGCTATGCTTGCTGCATCCATGTCCGACTTTTAGATCGAAAAATGAACGAGGCGATAATTCTAATTAAACTTGAATTATCACTACAAGATGGTTCTTTTTACACTTGCATAATTTATTTGTGGTATATTTCAATCGCACACTCAGTTGCTGATGTTTGGAAGAAGCCATGGCATTTATGAAAGTAGGAAAATATGTCAAGTATATTTAATATACTTAATTGTGTTAATTGTTAATTGATTAATGGTTTTGGGCCACCAGCTTCTAGGCCTGGGCACCCTAGCCAGAATAGTTGAAATTTTTCTTCGAAAAAATTTAATGCACAGTAATCCTGTGTTTTTAACAGACAGGACTTGTATCTCGAAAAAAAATCTGGAAATCTTATAGCAATAGCTCATTATCAATTTATTTATAATTCCACACGCTTGTTGCTTTGTACTTTCCTCTGCACACAACTTCTTGAAACCCACTGGGTATTGGGCTTCCTCACTGCCTAACTCTGTTTGCAATCGTTTGCATAACAAAAAAACACGACTAGAAAGGAACTGGGGATCAGTGGCTGTCTTGAAACAGGAACCCTACAGTGGGCCAGTGAACAGTGATACCCTCCAAAGAGGTTCTAGATTCACAGGCAAATACTATCACATTTATGTTCCCTACAAAGGGCACAAAAGTCAATAAACTTAGCAAGTTAAATTTCTAACATTTCCTCACATGTGTCTTTTAGTCATACCTGTGCTACAAAGGCCGGTATACAAAGGTTTGGCTTTTTGTATGTTATCCACGAGTTAGCCATAGGCACCCTTTGATTGTGTGTAGCCTCCGAGGCTTAAGTGATGATCCTTTAAACAAGGTTGGTGTTACATGTATGTCTCCAAAGTGATCTAATTTGGAATGGATTGACAATAACATATTGTCCCATTAACAACACCCTAGCACATCAAAATACAGATCATCTAGAACCATAAGGGAGCATTCCCAGGGGGTGGGCTGGAGGAATCCAGGGGAGGGTCGTTAAGGTGTTACCCAACCAAAAAGGGACACTGCATAGAGGGAGAAGGGGTCACTTCACTTCACTTTTCATATTGTATAGGTTGATAAAAAAGAGTGATCTCTGAACTCATGACATTATAGTGCTAGTTTAAATGAACATTTTGCAAATGTACATAAACAACCCTTGAAACACCAACTGAATTTATTATTAGATCCTCATTAAACTTAAAACGAAATACAACAACAATGTCTTAAGCTGAAACAAACTGTAAAACAACTACAGTTTGGTTAATGTCACGGGCAAGCTGATTAATGTACACGACAGAGTACCAGATGATTTCCAACCTTATGCACAGTTACGCAGGCTTTTGTTGAAGAGGGCATTAAATGTGTTGATAATGTCAAAATGTAAACATTTGCTACATTGAAGTAAGGAAAAATGTGTGCCAAGAGGAAAAGCGATGGGCAAAGAAAGATGAAGAAACCAAATTAAAGGGTACCACGACTGTAATTAGGAGGAGCTATACAAATTGGGGAACCTTAAAAAGCTGAAGGTTCCAGAGCTCAATGAAATTAATGTATTTTTCACCACAACTTGTCAAAGAGAGAAATGTCCAAGTCCAAAATATTCTCATCCCGAAAATGCTAGCTGACATTTTTGACTGCCAAAAACAGCAAATACGGCCTTTTCAAAAACCTCAGGAATCTTTTAAACCATGTTTCAGTTACGAAAATCCAAGTGCACTCTTAAATCTATGCCAAAAGCCCAAGGCAAACTACCCAAGGGTAGAGGCTGTCGTTGGGTGCCCCTGCGGCGAGACCTGTGAAAATTGACAAAAATTCTTCGAGATGTGTATTTTTTGAAGAACCATTCACCACCCCATGCAGTGTATGGCTGGCTTTGTTTTGGCAAAATTGTCCTTTTGCCTGATATAATCCACCCATATGGACTAGACCAAAACTTTGCTGTTACTTTCAAAAGAAGCAAATTTTTTTAAACTCCCACGATATCTACCTACCTCGATAATAATTCATTCAAACATGTATATGTAAATATGCACCCCATGGTTAAATTAAGTTAAGCTCATGAGTTATAAAATTGATGCTCAAAAGAGCTGGACATTTCAACACGAAAAAAGTGTTTAAACACATTCAGAAAGTTGTTAAATATGGAATAGCTGTAGTCAGGAGATGACATCACTGAAAATAGTTGTTTGTCACTGACTTGTAATATATAGGCGGTTCTTTAAGACGTTTCGGCTAACTCTTAAGCCTTCATCAGTAATTTGGACGCTTGATGTTGTAACACGTGATGTAAAATTAAAAATAATGTTTCGCGAGTGCTATGCGCGTTACTACAGAGAATGTTTGTTGGCTAGAGTTTTAAGTTAAAAGGGGTACCAAATATTTATAGACTTCTGGGATGACGATGTGGTCATTCCCAGTGTTTGTATCTTTTACAGACATCCAAGCTTCAAGGAAAAGCCATCATCTCAGAAGTCTATAAATGTTTTGCACCCCTTTAAACTTAAAACTCTTGTGCAGAAACATTCTCTGTAGTCATGCACATAGCGCTTGGCACCGTTATTTTTAGTTTTAAATCATGCGTTATAACATCAAGCGTCCTTATAACTGAAGGCTTAAGAGTTAGCTGAAACGTCTTAAAGAACCGCCTATATATTACAAGTCAGTGACAAACATTAACTATTTTCAACATTCAGAAAGTGTTTCCATGGATATTTAAATACATTCATTTAAATTAGTTAAAATGCTGTTTTCTTGAGTTACCTTAATCCCCCGTTTTAAAGTTATTGGAGATGTTACACCGCAAATAATCTTTGGCACTAAAGAAAACAAGTACCCAGGTATAAATTCTGTGCATATAAAAATGTTAAATCAAACATGGAGTTTGGAACTATAAGGCATTTAAAATTCGTTTGTCACACTTAGTGTTTACCTGTATTTATCCATCACAAAAGATTTGGATTGAACAAAAGTTATATTTAGCTATGTTTTGGTTTACTTTAGCATGTTATTCTGCACGTGAACTTGCATGCTACATGTAAGTGTGACATCACTCATGCTTAACCAAAACAAAGGGTTAGCAAGCTAACGAAACCTAAACAAAAGATGGTGTGTCCTTGATTGTTTTATGAATTAAATATGCTAGTGTGTTGTGAGCGTGTTATTACCTTTGTCCCTGAAATCACATGGAGATCAGTCACGTACACTGTACAGTGTATGATGTTTTGTACAAAATGAGAAGAATTGCCATTCTTGTTGTTTTTGTTATTCTGTTTGGCCGTGGTTCCACTTTTTGTTCCACGCATCAAGAGAAATTTCTGTAAGCCATTTCTTGAAGCATAACCTCATTTATCTTGTTTCCAACCAGGTCTGATGAGACAATGTTCCAGTCCATCAAAATAAATTGAAATTGCATCTTCATTTTGATGAAATTCCCATGGTGCTGTTGTTTTGATGGACTACAAAATTAATTCACTTCCTTTGGATTGTACATTTATGTGAAAGCCGCTCCACCCTCTTGGAGCAATGATTAACCAATAATAATAATAGTAATAATAATAATATTATTTTACATTTACATTTATATTGCGCATTTTCTATCAATATTCAAATGCGCATTACAACACTGGCTGGGGGACTTTGCCAGACTGCTTATAACGCAGTTTACAATTAATGAAGTTGAGTTATGAGTGCCCCCATAATGTCAATATCAAATTAAGACAGACACTAGGGGTGGTCACTGCCAGAGTTTTGTTATGTCCCTAGTGGTTCTTTTACATCCCACAGAATCAGAGAATTATGAAGAGTTGTGAGACGGTGCCTACGGTTTATCGTCCTTATCCAAGAAGGCTAGAAAGTCTAACCATTTGTAGATGTCTTTATGAAGGCAGCACTTTCTCTTCAATTATTTAAAGACCCTGAGTGTTGGTCTGGCTGGGGTTTGAACCCGCGACCTCCCACATGGTAGTCCTGTGCTCTACCACTGACCTACAGTATTGTGCAAAAGTAATGCAAACGAAATTCGACGAATTTCGTTCTTTGTTCTCGCGAACTTTCGCGCGAAATTTCGCGCGATATTTCGAGCGAAATTTCGAAAGTATCGCACGATATTTCGGAGGGTCAAACGAAATATCGCTATCGCGAAAATTCGCAGAAGCGAAAATTCGCGGGCAACTCGCAGCAACTACAATGACTGAGAACCTTAGTGACAGCAAGGTTCACATCGCTTCCGATCACATAGCCGAAAAGTCAGTCTGAATACCTGAACAAAACTTATCGTAATCTGACTTGTAAACAATAAAATATAGAAAGATCACCTACCTACTTGGAGTCAAACACACAAGTAAGCGAGAAATGTTTTTCATGACAAGAGCGTACAGGCATGTGAAAGTTGCGCGAAACATAAACAAAACACTTCAGTCGACCGTAGCATGAAGTTCCATTATGTTCCTTGACCGTTACCGCTCTAATACTTGTGTGATGCTAACGAGATGAAAATATAACCTCTGATTGAGAATAGTCCACGTTCAGTTTCTTAAAAATATAATGATTAGGATTAAGTGGAAAGTGCTGGAAGATAGTAAACAAAACGAATTGCGGTTGTTTCACCAACGAGCAACAAACAATTCAGTCGACGGAAAGTGGTGCCTAACTTTAAAATGTTAATTCCATGACCATAATTCTCTTATACTTGTGTAATGCTAACGAAATGAAAGGAGTTCCCAGAGATGGTTGCAATGGCCGAGATTGTTAACGTCAAATGTCCAAACTTTTCGGAAACAACGTATTTGCATAAAGCTAAGATAATGCTTCTCAAATTACACGTGCAACATATTTGAAAAGTCACGTTCGATCTGACGGGATTGATATTACTTGCACGCTAAACCTCAATGCAACAAATGGTTTTCAACGAATATGTGGGTGATCATTGCGGTTATGAACACTACTTAAGCAATAGTGTAAATAAAGCCTGAAAAAAAAAAAGACTAGGCAATTCAGGCTTGTGCAAGATTGGAGACTGTGGAGACAACGCACATGGCCGTATTGAGTCTGACAAAGCCTTGTTTTTGTCTTGAAGAATAAATACATTTAATGTTGCTGGAACTCATGCAAGTGTGTAGTGTCTTTCAGTTTTACTTTCTAAAACAGACCATGAACAGGTAAATTTCATTTCCAGAATGTGAAACCTTTAAATGGAGGCGTAAACATGCACAGACATTTTAGAATTTGCTTGGCACGTGTTAATGTTTACATGTCATGTTTGTGGTGCGAGGGAGATAGAACGAAACTATAATAAATGTATCATTTACAGCAAGCGAAAAATCACTGGATACAAACGAAAATTCGCTCGAAATATCGCTAAGTGCCACGAAATTTCGCTCGAACTATCGGGGAGTGCCGCGAAATTTCGCTCGAATTATCGCGGAGTGCCGCGAAATATCGTTGTCGCTCAAACAATAGGACTCCCGAAATATCGTCGAAAATTCGCTCCAAACGAAATTTCGCTAATTATCGTCGAATATTCGCGAATATTCGCGAAATTCGTCGAATTTCGTTTGCATTACTTTTGCACAATACTGTAACTGGTCGGCAGTTTTAATGTGCCTTTTTTAAGGTGGGCCCACACGAGGGAATTTGTTGCAGGACCATGTTACTGCAAAACGTAGCAGCGAGACATTTATAAACTGTACACATTAGGGGTTATCTTGCTGGGATGTGTAGCAGGGACATGAATCAGGGGAAGGATCAGGACTTGCACACACACACACACACACACACACACACACACACATACACACACACACACACACACACAAAATGTAGCCAGAACATATCCCTGGTGAATATTGCAGGGACACATCCCCTGGTGTGTGTTGACACTTTTTCTTTTGTGCAACATACATTTTGTGCAAAATTGTCCCTGCAACATGTCCCATGAAGTTCAACAAGTTCAATTCTGTGCAACATGTTGCAGGGACACATTTTGCACAATGTTGCACGAATAAACAAGAGGCCATGTTGGCCTTTACTCTGCCTTCCCGCTAAAGGCAATTAGAAATTGCCATTTGCTACTTCACTGATTCACCTGCACGGTTGTAATAAAGTTGTAACAAAGTTAGAATAACAAGATCTGAATTCCTTTCCATATTATATTTTATTTTCACTATTGCATCATGTTCATCATGAGCAGATAGTAGCACTGCCTTCTCTAATACAATGCATTCTTCAAGTACAGTCGCAACACTGCTTGTGTTATGGATGTCTAGAAAGTGATGACCCAAAACACGACGGCATAGAAAACCGACTAAGTAGAAAACGATGACCCATAAGAACAATGAATGATTAGTGGCTTTTGACTGCTTTTGATCCCAGGAGTTTGTTTCCTCATATAGGTCCGCTAGCTTGCACTAAAGACCATTACAGAACGCAGGATTTTTTGGCATAAACGTTACTAGAATCTCGGTAAAATGTGAGGAGAAAAAATATTCAGCAGGGGGAAACTGTTTCCTGAAATACGTAAGAGAGTATAATGCACCTATCAATCAGTGTTAGTCCCGAGGGGGGGGGGGGGATACGGGATGGGGTGGGGACTGTGATCTGAAGTGCACATTTTGTGTCAAACCTCCCTACCCTTGGGTAAAGTTTCGAGTTCAAAGTTCCCTACTGTAGGGATTGAGATCCAGGAGGTTGACCTCTTAAATGCTTAAACAATAAACACACACCAGGTTTAAAAATCACAGTTTTTTTCTTTTAACAACGGGAATGAAAGAACACTTGAAGAAACCGATGGTTTATCGGTAACAATAGATTGGGCAAATTTTCATTACCTTTCTTTCCTCCATCTTGTCCGTGCCTCACAGGGACTTCTGGTATTTTCACGATGGCAAAGTCACTTGTATGAGTCTTGACTAGGCTCTGCTTTGTCGGCCAGTTTCAAGAAGGCAGTATCGCAGTGTGTATTATACCATGGCAAAGCCCAAGCCCGGGAAAGTCTTTTATTAATATTTTTCCAGCTTTCAAGTTTGATCAAACTTCCCCATCCTGGGGCCAACATTCTCTTCAAGTTGTCAAAATTCCCCACCCGGGGCAGGAGATGTTGATCAAAGTCCCCACCGTATCCCTCCCCCCCTCGGGACTAACATTGATAGATGCACAAGGTTCCTGCAGCCAGTTCTATAGTTGGATTTCACGTCACAATTTAAAAATATAATCGTTTATCATTCAAAAATAATGTCAAGAAATTGAGATATTGTACAAAAATTGTAAATTAACTACCTTTAAAAGTCTCAGGAGTGTGTGATATCCCGTACTTGAATTATTAGGCAAAATGTACCCCTCAAAATTACAGCTGTTTAGTATGTAGAAGCCACGGGCATGACTAAAACATCTGGAGTTCAGTGTGGCTGTGTTAAAACCTTTCGTCTCGCTGTTGAACTTTCAAACAATCCTATTGACACTTCTGTCTACATATTAGTTGTTCACACCTCGTAAACACAAGGTAAATAGTCACTTTAGCGTTCGTGATGTTAACATGTCGGCCTTTGGCGGCCTTGTTTTGTACAACCTCGTCACCAGATTCTTCCCATTGGAGCCTTCCGAGAGGTACTGCTAAATTTAGCTCGCGCTTGTGCAGAAATGCTGGAAATGAGCTTTGTGGATGAAACTCGACAAAGATGAAAACGACGAAGAACCAAGCGCACATTTAGACTCGGCCGACGTCCGGCCGAGTAAAAAGGTGTCACTGCACACAGGGGGATGTGTCCCTGCAACATGTCCCTGAGACATATCCCGGGAACTTTTTCACAAGTGTGCAAACTGCGATTTGGTCCCTGCTACACATTCCCTGCAAGATGTCCCTCAGTCTGTACTTGACATGATTTTGTCCTTGCTTCATGTTGCAGCAACATGTTCCTGCAACATGTCCCCTTGTATGGGCCCACCTTTAAGTCATGTCATGGACAAATGTTTCCTTTTTTGGTTTTCTCTTTCTCTGGGTTCCTTTCTTTCACTTTTTTGTTCCGATTCTCAATTATGCATATGTAAGAGTTTTTTTAAACAATTATTCTACTCAGGCTTGCTGGATATGAAATGATTATAATGTTATTTTTCACTTCATATCCAGTGTGCCCTTGTGTTGAGTTTTCTCAATCCCAAAGAAAACCAAACAGTGGCTATGGTCTTTAAGTCACTAAATGGTCTTTCCCTGCGATATTTACATTCTATGTTTACTTCTTGAAATGAAGTTAGCTACTCTGCTGCCCTAAACCTGCAATTTTGTCAAAAACAGTTTCAGTTGGGTTCAGTGCTATCAGGGATAGTTTACCTGTTGAGCTGTGGCAAGTGCAAACTCTCTCCTCCAAATTCTGCCGTGTTTGCCCTGAAATTGTCGTTCAAATTTCCCTCTTGAGCCACACCTGTCAAACTTGACCGAGCTAGTAAGGGCCATGGGTCTATTCCTGACTTGAAGTCACAAACTGCTTTGCGTGCATATTTACAAAGACTTAATGTGATGCAAATCAGTTTGATGTGTCAGTCAAGTTTGATGGGTGTGGCTCGAGCAGGAAATTTGAACGACGATTTCAGGGCAAAAACTCAGAGGAATTCGCAAAAACTTTTTACAACATCTAGCTATTTACTCTTAATGTAGAACCACAAAAAAACATGATATAGACACTTAAAATCCAGAACAAGTGATTTCTTTCTAAAGTATCAACAATAATCCTCATACTGTAATGCATGGCTTTCATAGAAAGCTGGCACCTATTTATTATAATTATAACTTAGTTATTTGGTATCATTATTTAGTGTTAGTTAATTCTTAATAGTATTTTCTCATGTATATGCAGGGTCTTAATAATCTCATTTCCTGAAGAAAAGAGTTCTGCTGGTAAATGATATACCAGAAAAGGGCAAGTGCATTATTTGATTTTTTAAACAGCAAACTGAGTCTTTCCTTTCTGTCTGTCAAACCCCGTTGACGTCCTGAATTTTTATCAGGTTTCTTTACGCAATTGCATAGGGGTAAATTGCTGCGTTCACAACTGCGAGGATCATTTCTTCATTTCATTTCCGCAGTTCATATATGATTTATTTCATACATCAACATAAACTATGTTAACTCTTGAGCCTCCTTATTTCACAGTAACTGAATTTGCAAAACTTACTGGTGATTTCCAAAGTCTTTCTGCTGTGGATTTAAGAGTTTTAGCTCTTACTTATCAACTAGAAAAGGAGCACTGTGGAACAAAGCACCTAAAGACAGCACCCTCCAAACAGGTTAGTAAAATGTTATAGCTGTACATAACCTATGCCAGTAGGAAACAGTGATTTCAAATGTTTAGGGCAGTAAGTGATGTGCTCTCAAAGGATGATTATAGGTAATAAAGTGATCCTTTAAATTGAGATGTTTTTAAAATTGTAGTGTAACTGACGAAAACTATTAAGAGCGAATGCACAGAAAATTCGAGCAAAATCAGCAAACCATGGCCACAGCTCAAAACCTAACCTACCCTCATTTTCAGTTTATAATAAGGTTTTCATGAGTTTTTAACACTGCTGTTGTTAAACTTTCAAAATGTGACCGAGTTTGGAAATAATTTGAAATTTTCAATTTCAACGGTCTGCGGGCCTATAATTAGCCGCTGAACACGGGAAAACAGTCCAGTGATGGAATTGAGCTGACTTTCATAAACGAGCAAATATATTGGCAGTTTTCCTCTTAAAATTCACAAAACAGATATTTAACAATTTTAAAACGGTACATTTTTAAATTTTAAGAAGAAAATGTCAGCGAACGAGCAAAATTCTGATACATAATTTGCATAATGCTTATAAATACAACAATTTACCGCAAAAACCAAAATCGAATTTTCGATATGGGGGAATTCACTAAATCACCCCAAATCCCGGTTACTACCCAAAGAGATATAGTACTTGAACATTATCTGGAAATTAGTTTATTGGTATTTTTGCCAATGCCCCCAAAATAGATCGATTATTTTGGGATTATTTTGCACCGGCCAACTGCTAATTGACTCTCAGGTCAATTGGCACTTGCAAGTCATTCAAGTTAAGCGTCGATTTAAGCTTTTTTGAAGGCAAAAACTGACAAGATTCTTTAAATATGTACCTGTTTTAATGAAATTCTACTTATCGTCTAAAGGAGAGGCCGTTCAATGGGTAAGTTATGTTTTTGAGATCTTGTAGATTGGAGAATGCAGACTGCGAGCAGCCTTGAGGTTACTGTAGGTCTGTTTTCCCGTGACTGCGAAATCAGAATGACATCAAGAAATAATTCTCGCTCCAGTCTTCGTAAATAAATCAGCTTTGTAGTGCCTTACCTGAGATAAAGTAGGCCAGGTAAGAAAACACTGTAGCGCAATTTGGATCCTTTGTAGCAAGCAGTGTATTTGCAATGGTGAGTAAACAAACCAAGGTACGGTACCACTTATTGCATGACCAGGCAATTAATGATTGTCTCAGCTTAAAAATAAGTACATGGGAAACCAAAACACTCGAGGTGTACCAAATTCATTTTCTTGTATGACCAGCTGTCCTGTTATTTTAAAAATGGTTAACTAAGATGGTTGGCAAATATATTGTCCCACAAACTGATAGAGTATAATGTTCTAGGTGCTATGAGTCTTCAATTTGCAAGACGCACGAAAGACAAATAAATTAAATTTCAAGGTTTAATAGGCGGCTTTCAAGTATGGGCTACCAATGATCTAGTCAGACTTGTCATTACAGGCTGAATACCCCCGCTATTGTATTTCCATTTCCAGTAAACATTTCACAAATGCGACAGACTTCTACTTTTTCACCCAAAAAGTTTTTTTCGTTCAATTCTAAGAAAGCAAAGATGTCAGTCCAGTACGGCACCCGATTTAGTGTCCCATGGTCGGAGGCAAGCAGTAGGACCCGAAGACGACATGTGCGCAAGGCCTGTCAAGCAGTAGGCGCCGTGTTAGAGGAAATAGCGCCACGTCAGTCTGACCACTTATGGAAGACGCTTGTGTCCTACAAATCACTTGAGGCTCAGGCTCGTCCAGTGATACCGAAGATGGTGATGTCTTATCAGGTCCTTTTGGCAGCATTGGAGGAAGCTGGAGGAAATACCATTTACTTGTCCCAAAAATATCAGAATGCGCCACTCTTTGTTAACGAGTTGTTCGCAAAATGTACTCAACGACCATGGTGCAACGCATGCACATTATAGCTAGAATTCAAATAGTTTCCCAGTCTCATTAAACGTCCTTCTTATGGAAACATGATTAGACCGGTGGTTGACCTATCTTCTAGCCTGCCTTTTTCTTTCGAAAAGACTCTACTGATTTTGAGAGCATTGTTTGATTCAGGTGCATGTGGCACATTTCCACTGTCCCCGACCACTGCAGACAATATGCCCTGAGCGACACTCGTGACAAAGACTATCAGTGAAGTCGCGACCACAAAGATACATGCCAATGCCATCGCTGCGAGGAGTTGACGACAGTTCTACTTGAGATAGAAGAGGGGATCCAGAATATGTCTGCTAACAATGTTTATCAAGACACCAGAGGAGAGCTCTTGCTCGTATCTGATGAATCCAAACAGAAAATCCTGGCATGGAAGGCACATCTACTAAGAAGTATCAACCAAGACGACGCGCGGCTCGAAGTCCTATACAGCCTCAACGAGACGTCCCTCCTACTGATAGAAGTTTGGGTAATGAAGTTTTTGCCCAGGAAATATCGCGAGAGCCAGACTGATTGGTTTGGCAAGTGCGCTATTTCTTGGTATCTAACAGTGGCCACTCGCCGCATGGCTCCTGACCTGACCTTCAACCAGGATAGTCCAGCTGTTCAAGCGATCATGACAGATGTCATCAGTAAGATGAAGAGAGCCATGCCGACGCTACGCACAGTGTACTACGGACAAGATAATGCCGGTTGTTATTGAAGCGGTGGGACCATCATTGGCGCAATTCAAGCTGGTAACTCTCATGGTGCAACAGTGCGACGATTGAACTTCTCATACCTCCAAGGTTGTAAAGGGGCCTGCGATAGGAAGGCGGCAACAGTCATGGCCCACATTAGAGTTCATCTGAGTGAAGGTCATAATGTAGAAACAGGAAGTCGAATGGTGGATTCCATACAATCCTCGGGAGGTATAGCTGGTCTTAATGTCTCCCTCTGCGACAGTGTAGTCTCTCCCAGTTCTACAGCGCAAGTAAAACTTGATGAAGTCAGCACTGTGGCAAACATAATATATGGCAGCACATACATTCACCTATGGAAGGGAAGACATATACGGAAGAAGACGCCGCTATCAAAGATAAACATTCCCGTGAATTTTCAGATAGCACGGTTATCTACTGGTTCTGCAGGCAATCAAGTGTGTGACCAGTTCTCTGCTGTCAAGTCCAGAAAAGCAACAACTTCAATTGCTTCCCAAAGAGTGCGGGAGGATCCCCCAACTACTAGTATACCTTCCGAAAGTTGTGAACTATACGTATCTCCCGAGGAAGGCTGCAGGAAATCGTATCAGAGATTTTCGGAATTGCAGAGGCACTTGGACTGCGGTAATCACGTCCATGCGCTAGAATGTGAAACCATGCTCAACAAAGCCATCCGTGGATATGCAGCGAGACTTGAAGGCCAGTTCACAAGTGTGCCACAGTTTGGAGAGGACACCACAAGGTACGGATGCTCCAGCTCGACAGTCGCGATTGCAGATGGGCTGGGCTCTCAAACTGGCCCAGACAAGCAGAGAAAGATTCTCGGACAAGCAAAGAGAGTACTTGACAAACAAATTCCTGTTCGGTGAAACGACAGGACAGAAGGCGAATTCAGTGAGGTCAATGATTACAGCTAGAGATGAGACCGGCAAGGGTATATTCTCTAGTGTGGAATTCCTCACAGCTAAACAACGAGCTTCTTTTCACACTTAGCCGCCAAGCGGAACCTGAGTGTCCACTTGCATGCGCCGGTTATTTCTGATGAGGACGAGGAGGATGGTGAAGCGGTAATTACCGACAAGGCATACGGTAATCTATGGGATCACGTGATGGCTAGTGTACAACCGATCCATCTGATGTGCTATGAGAGTTACAGTGACAGCTGAGTTAATCTCTTGTCTCACGATTGAGTCACAAAGATGTGGATTGCGACGTTACAGTCTTTCTCACCTGATGTCCAAGTCTAAGCTCGCATCATTTGCTGTTCGTCATTGACATGCAGGATATCACCGCCAAGAGGAAAGCGCCGTATATTTCAAGGCTTGAGAACTTCCTGAAGCAGTGTTCTTGCTCCCAAATATAAACTGTATGAACGCATCGTGAACAAGGTGAAAGCAGAATTCTTGTAGCTGGGCGTGATCGCGTACCCTCGTATCCAGAGCTCCCTTGCTCCCGACCATGCGGGGGAGGCTCTGGTAACAGCCAGTAACTCATGCTTGGAATGAAATTGTATTTATATGTCTAAGAATAAGATACTGATTTAACAAAAAAAAAGGAATTCGTTGTTAGTATGCTAAAAAATTCAGAACCATAAACCAGGTTGAGCAAGGATGGTGTAGTGGTGAGAGCACTCGCCTACCACCAGTGTGGCCTGGGTTCTATTCCTAAACTTGACGTCATATGTAGATTGAGTTTGTTGTTGGTTCTCATCCTTGCTTCCTTGTTTTGCTCCGAGTACTCGGGTTTTCCCCTCTCCTCAAAACCAACATTTCCAAATTCCAATTCGATCCGGAATTTCGAGGGCCACAGGTTTGTGAGTTGAAATACTGTTAAGTGTCACTCTCATTAAAAGTCCATTATTATTAAAGTCCATTTATTTATTTATGTTTTATTTTTTTTAATTATCTTATTTTAGTGTATTGTGTGCGTGCGGCCACGTTTTGAGAATTAGGCTGCTACCAGGGCTTCCCCTAGGAAGTTAAAAGTGACAGAGCCTTGAGTATGCGAATGAGTCGCGCAACAGATACATTTTATGAGAAGCATGTGCCCACGCGAGTTACAGCCAAAACAGGGATTTGCGACCTATTTGTTTGCTCTTTTGTTGGTTCTGTTAATTAACGACTTAGGGCGAAGGCGTGTTTTTATTGCTCAAATGATTTGAGTGACAGAACAACAAAATCCTCAGATTTCAAACACCACGTCGCGACACAATGGTTACGGTTCCACCCTGCCCAGATTTTCCAGGGGTTGCTAACCAGACCGTCCCTTTCTCAGTACTTATGTGTCAGGAACAGACCATTCATTACAAAACTCATGGGGTCGGGGGGTGGCGGCGGAGTACAAAAATATTATTCAATATTATGCAATGGAAAATTAAATGGAAAAAATTCATGCAAGCCAAGTAACCCTAAAAATATATTCATGCACTGGCCTAGTAAAATTCATACAAGGGAAATGTGCAGGAGAAAAAATCATGTGGCTCGAAAAATCAGGTGGTAGGTGGGGGATGGTGGAGGGGGAGGGGGGGGAGAGAGATCTTACTGCTAAAAATGTTAGCTAGCTAGCGCATGTTCGCGAAGTGTTTCTGATTAATCAAGTGCTTGACCAGGGCCTTATACAATCGGTTTTATGTGCCTATAAAAGTACAGAGGCATTCGAGCCTCGTTCAAAATATAGTAGGACGGAATTTGGAAAAGTAGTTCAGTATTTAGAGGTGGATACTTTGGAAAATTGTTACACTCTTGTGCAGTTATGCTTTGTACAAAGTTTAAGACACAGCTAGTGCAAATTCATAATGCCAAACTGTTAAGATTAGCTTTTTACGAATCCTATGTTTCGCTGGAGACAATCATAAATTGACTGGTCACGCAATCAAAGCTACCGTACTTTCCCGAGTTTCTTTACTTACCGTTGCCGCTCAGGAAATACAATGCTTGCTAGAAAGGATCCAAATTGCACTACACTTTTTCCTACTTGGCCTACTTTATCTCAGGTAAGGCACTGCAAAACTGATTTATTTACGAAAACTGGAGCGAGAATTATTTCTTAATGTCATTCTGATTTCGCAGTCACAGGAAAACAGACCTAGAGTAGACTCAAGGCCGCTCGCAGTTGCCATTCTCCAATCTACAAGATCTCAAGAACAGAAATTATCCATTGAACGGCCTCACCTTTAGACGATAAGTAGAATTTCATTAAAACAGGTACATATTTAAAGAAGCATGTCAGCTTTTGCCTTCAAAAAAGCTTAAATCGACGCTTAAAACTGGGCAGGAATGACTTGCATGTGCCAATTGGCCAGAGAGTCAATTAGCAGTTGGTGGGTGCAAAATAACGTCAAAATAATCGATCTATTTTTGGAGCAAAAATACCAGACTAATTTCCAGATAATGTTCAAGTACTATATCTCTTTGGGTAGTAACCAGGAATTGGGGTGATTTGGAGAATTCCCCCATATAGAAAATTTGATTTTGGTTTTTGCAGTAAATTGTTATATTTATAAGCATTATGTAAATTATGTATCAGAAGTTTGCTTGTTCGCCGATATTTTCTTCTTAAAATTTAAAAATGTGCCGTTTTTAAATTGTTAGATATGTTTTGTGAATTTTAAGTGAAAAATTGCCAATATATTTGCTCGTTTATGAAAGTCAGCTCAATTCGTTCACTGGACTGTTTTCCCGTGTTCGGCGGCTAATCTTAGGCCCGCAGACCGTTGAAATCGAAAATTTCAAATTATTTCCAAACTCGGTCGCATTTTGAAATTTTAACACCAGCAGTGTGAGAAAGTCATTAAAACCTTGTTATAAACTTAAAATAAGGGTAAGTTAGGTTTTGAGCTGTGGCCATGGTTTGCTCGATTCTTCTGTGCATTCGCTCTTAACTCTTTTCTGACCGGTTTACAAAAATAATAGGGTACATTTTTGCACCTTGCCTTAAAAAACCCACAACTTTCTCAAATCCCAGACTATGTTTGAAATGAACCATTATTATTGCCAAATAATCAGTTGTTTCTAAAGACTTCATCACCCTCTAAACTGATTTAAAACTCCCAATTTTCATTGAATATGACCTTTCATTCTATTACAAAACCAAACGCCCCTGGACAACACCGAAAAATATGCAACTTTGTCTTGAAGTTTTTAAGACAAGAGTTCCTCTTAAAGCTAAAAGTCTACATTGCCAGCAAACTTTGACTCCACTTCTTCCATCTGTTCCACAATTTTCTGCTCACTTTAGCGTGACGTGAATAATGCGTTTGATTTCAGTTGCACTCACTGGTCTGTAATTTTTGCGTTTGTGACCAAAAGGAATTCTGGGATATCCTTGTATACCAGCAGCATGAAAGTCCGCCAATTTCTATTTCAGACATTTTTTATAAGTGTTGAGCCTCCCGGGCCTTCTGACAAAATATTGCACCAATTGCATTATTTACAAGTCAAAACTCGCCGAAATTGCCATGCGAGGTCGCAGAATCCACTCACAGAACGGCTAGGAATACAACTTCACTTCGTGAATCGCCATGACTCGATCAAACATTTTAGGCAGCCCATGTCGTGTGAAATTGCTTCTCACCTCTGTTTTCTTCCAGAGGATTGCCTCTACCCATCAATCCAGCTTAACCCTTTCACCACCAAAGGCCTCCCCTTTGACGAGTAAAATCGTCTGGCATTAGACAGAGTAAAATCTATAAAGTCCCCTTGGTGGTGAAAGGGTTAAGGAGATAGTTTTTAACCCTTCCACCACCAAAGGCCTCCCCTTTGACGAGTAAAATCGTCTGGTGTTAGACAGAGTAAAATCTATAAAGTCCCCCTTGGTGGTGAAAGGGTTAAGGAGATAGTTTTTAACCCTTCCACCACCAAAGGCCTCCCCTTTGACGAGTAAAATCGTCTGGCGTTAGACAGAGTAAAATCTATAAAGTCCCCTTGGTGGTGAAAGGGTTAATGATGCTAGGCTGGGGGCTTCTGAGGTGGAAAATGGCTCTAAAAACACACTTACAAATCAAACATGTACCGAGTTGTAGCTGCAGTGATCGTTTAGAAATAAACGTCAGCTAGCGTGACAAGCATGACAATAAAGATAGAGCCTTCAGTGTTGTGGACCAGCGAAATCTCCATGGTAACCCGTGATATGGAATAACAAGATTGATTTGACCTCCTACCCTCCGGAAATTGCAAAGAAGACAAAATGTCTGTCAGAAAAGAGTTAAATAATAAGGTACTGGTGGCATTGTTTAAATTTTAATGTTAAATTTACTATATATGTGTGATTTTATTCTTAAGGTTGACATCTGTCATGATCTCAAAGGGAAGGAAATTCCTGGATTCTTTGTTGAAAAGGTGGATTTTAATTGTTTTAATGCTGTGTTTTCAAACCAGTTACTGTTAAAATTTGACAGGAGGATGCTTTACTTGTACCCTGATTAAGCTCAGTTATACACTTAATTTTTGGCAGTTACAACAACCCCATAAGCCTTTTGCTTTAACTTTTATTGTACATGTATATAAGGGTTTATTTAATTATCTCACAGTTGTCTTTTGTGTACCAGCAGGGACAGGAAAAGGACATGAGAGAAAATAAACCAGAAGAGAATGAAATGGATTGGTCCATGACAGAGAAAATAGACAAAGAGTTAACAGTCTCAAAGAAGGCAGAATTTACAAAAAGACTGGTTGAAGACAGTGATCCCAACAGTGATATCAACAATCAATCAGCTGGAACCCTGGTTACCACTGTATGCAAGCCATTGTCACACAACTCCAAGGATGATAATGAAGGATTGTTTGATAATGAAACTTGCAATGACTTCATCAGCAACTGTGATGATGGCTGGATTACGCCTGATAACATATACCATGTCAGGAACGAAATGGGGAAAGATGCAGTAAGTGCAGTTCCTGCAGCTAATGTGATTGTGGGCTGTCTTACAACTGACTTTGCAATGCAGGTAAACCATTTCAATATCCTTCTTAAGTTGTTATAATTGTAAAAGAATTACTCACTAGTAGAGTGTTGATTTTCCTGGGAGGAATCAATATTGCATAACAACTAAGTCATAGCAGCAGACGTCAAAAATTGTCATTGCTTTTTCTTTTTCTTGCTCGTTCCCTATTTTTTCTGATCCTACAAAGGAGAAGATACTAATACGCAAGGCCCTTGTTGTCTTCTCAGTTTGTGAAGGTCATAGATTTTGGTTTTCAGGATGTGGCTACACTATACTTGCAACTTTGCATGTCCTCTTTTAATCCCCTCACACACAAAATTAAAGGCTCCTTTGTGATCCTAGATAAAGAAAGGAGGTAAATTTTAAATGTACAATGTACAGCAGTTGGCTTTGTCTGCCACGTGGTAATTGTCAACCAACATGTAGCCAGGGGATCTTCTGGCAGCCTTTCTGTAGAGTGTGAAAAAGGTTTCCAAATTCCTTAGTCCTCAATTGCTCTCATGTTCAGGTTCAGGCAGGGTTCTTGATGAGTGAAATGGCAATTGCAGTTCTGTCCCACCAACAAATGAAAAGATTCTGATGGACTGGGATGGTGAAGAGATCTCATCAAGTTTAATGGTCTTGAAAGAGCTACATCAATTCAAGCAAAGCAATGGCTATGATTATAAGGTTGTCCAAAATTATTGAGATGAATTAGGGCAGCAAGTGAAAACATTTTTTCTACATCTTTAAAGGCCCACGATCACCCTTGATGCATTGCGTGCCACGACTGTTAATTCTGTAATTTCATGTAACACGAAATTAATCGGATGTCAAAGCCCTTGTTTTATTGCTCTTTTTTTATCGCATCTTGAACAGATCTCCAAATTTATGGCCGTTAATATGTTCTCTCTTTATTCTTCTTCATTTTCCTTGTATTATTTTGGAAAAAATTTCTACGTACGTAAATTTCGGCCCGTTTAAAGTTAAGAGTCAGTGTGGCAATAGTTGAAGGGCTCGGAGCATAACCATCCTATGTCGAATTTTGAGTCGTTTTTCGATTTTGCTTGGATTTGTCTGAATTTCTGCATGTGAACTGCAATTCGATGGAAACACATTGTATGGTATTTTTTTGACTGATTCATCCAGAATCCAGAAATGCATTTTTTCTTACGTACACCAAGAAACCAACCTTCCATGGGAGTGGTTTGCAAGTTGCATTACATCTTCTTAGTAAGAAAAAATGCATTTCTGGATTCTGGATGAATCAGTCAAAAAAATACCATACAATGTCTTTCCATCGAATTGTAGTTCACATGCAGAAATTCAGACAAATCCAAGCAAAATCGAAAAACAACCCAAAATTCGACATAGGATGGTTATGCACCGACGCCTTCAATTGAAGTGAAGCTCATTTGTATGCGTACCGTATTAATATTCATACGTGAATTATGTGAAGATTTGTGAGGAGTACAACTAAAACTGGACGTGAAATGATTGACGGGTAGAAAGGATTGTTTGATAGTGTGACGTAGACTATAAATTTGGCGGTTAAAACATCGATTAAGCTCATCGCATACGAAACTTACGTGAGTGCTGGAGCTGCGGATCGCTACGTATTAACTGCATTATCGGTTTGCCTTCCTGCTTGGTGATCGAAAGACGTCATGAAAAGTCTGGAGATCCGCAAGTTCTTAACGCTTCTGAAAGAATCCAGTTAGCGTTTTCTCTGTGCTTACCAAATCACGATGAGATATTAGCGTTTTGGGGTACAGAGTAGAAGCCAGGCGGAAAAAGTCTGAAAACAACTCTCGCCTCAAAAGTGGCGCGTCGTTGCTAGTCTTGTTCCATTTCTCAAAGGTTGCGGTGCTAAAAGCTGGGAAAGCGAGAGTGGTTTTTGGACTTATAGGCGAAAAGTGTATGTTTGAAGAGTTCTTGTTGTTCGCACTTGGAGCAGACAATGATCCCAGAATTCATTGCGGTCAAACAGGGCGCTGTCTGAAGTCAAAACCTCTCGCGGGGGGGCGGTGGGTTGGGGCAGATTATTACTTGTTTTCAGTAAAAACTCTACCTTATAAAATAACTTTGAAAACTGTCTAGCTGCTGCACCGAGGTTTCCATTGTTCATTAATTTTGAAGAGCGCATTTTTTGAAACCAATCATGACATGAAATCGCAGCTTGCTTTTACTGTTAGCGTGGAATAGTTAGTCGCGAGTCGAACTTCGGAAACGCTACCGAAAATTCATTCGGCTCGAAGTGAAGTCTGCCCGTTTTCGATGAGTATCTTGAACACAATCCATGGAAAAGAGTTGCATTGGCGCGCACGGCAAACATTCAAAGCAATATTAAGCGGTACTCCTCGCGATTCGTCTGTGTGAATCAGATGTACGTAAACAACGGATTATAACGTGAACGATCGCCGCAGTTAGGAACACAACTTAAGCAGTAGTGAAACCAAAAAAAAAAAAACAAACAAACAAAAACAAAACAAAACAAAACGAAAAAAAAAAAACCGCTCGTATGGGATTCGAACCAACAACGTCTGCGAAACCGGTGAATTGCCGTAACATCCGCGCTTGTTGGTTCGTGATATATCCGTGACTGATGAACAAGTGAGAATGAATATTTGGTAAACACGCTGCCGAATTTTAACACAGAAATCACTTTTGCGTTGATCGCCTCGGTTTTTTGCTTCTATGGAGGCTAATAAACTACAGCAAAAAGTATTCTCACACGAGATAAACATTTGTGCGCGACTACAGTCATTGTGATGAGACAATCCATCACGCGTGATAAAGGGATTGAATTTCATGCAAATTTTTTACGTTTTGGAGCCAAGTTAATTTCACAAAAGAGTTAAGTATTTCTGTCAAATTCTTTCACTGTCGTCATTTACGTTAATTTTAATAAGATTTTCATTCCATTGTTTTCCACTTGACGATGAAAATGAATCCATCAAAAACGTTTCAACTGACGAAACCACGCGCAAGTTTTAATTTACTACGCAACACAACGTTCTGAGTAAACGAAACATGACGGAAAAACAGCGTACTCTTAGGACTCTTAATTTTTGCTCTAGGACATCTGATTAACTCAAATTTTTGCTGTAGGTCACCAATAGGAGTTGTCTTGGCAAAAAGTTTCTTTAAGTCAAAACAGCCGTCTTTAATATTTTGTGATTTTTCAGCCGTCGGCAAGCTTTTGCGCACTGATTTAGAATCAACCGAGGTTTTTGTACGCTGGATTTAAGATGTACGCTGTATTTAAGACAAACAAACCGACTTTAGCGCTGTGTTATATCGGCCAAAGCCTTTCCGAAAGAACTTAGAGTCAACCAAGGCAACTAGGCGCTGTTTTTCGACTCGGACGAACCCTTAAGTCAAGCTGATTCGGACTAAAACAAAAACCGCGCTTTAACGCTAGCGTTGACGTTAACATCAACACTAACCCTAACCATGTCCCTAACCCTATCCCTAACCCTATCCCTAGCCCTAGCCGACGCTCTAGCCCTAATGTTAAGTCCAACCTAAACCCAACAATAACCCTGAATCTCTTCGGAGTGAGTGCTGTTTTCAGGTCGGACAAAATCTTTGCGCGCTGACCTGAGATTAACCAAGGCTGCTGTGTGCTGTTTTTTTTAAGTCAACCACGAATATTGTGCACTGTTTTCGTGCCAAGCGAGCTTGTCGAGTGTTATGATTAAGCAAAAACGACACATTGCGCATTACGTCTAACTGAACAGAAACGTTCTGTGTTCTCTTAAATCGGTTACGAGCATTTGGCGCTTAGTCTTTCACGCAAAGAATACCCTTGGGCATTGTTAATTAGCATACTCCACCAGAGATATGAAGGGCTCGGAGCATAACCATCCTATGTCGAATTTTGAGTCGTTTTTCGATTTTGCTTGGATTTGTCTGAATTTCTGCATGTGAACTGCAATTCGATGGAAACACATTGTATGGTATTTTTTTGACTGATTCATCCAGAATCCAGAAATGCATTTTTTCTTACGTACACCAAGAAACCAACCTTCCATGGGAGTGGTTTGCAAGTTGCATTACATCTTCTTAGTAAGAAAAAATGCATTTCTGGATTCTGGATGAATCAGTCAAAAAAATACCATACAATGTCTTTCCATCGAATTGTAGTTCACATGCAGAAATTCAGACAAATCCAAGCAAAATCGAAAAACAACCCAAAATTCGACATAGGATGGTTATGCACCGACGCCTTCAGTTGGTACATGTAGCGGTAATTTTGCAGCATTGTTTCCCAGCATAGTCAATTGAATGAAACCGAACCAAAAATCAATCAAACGCAATAGAACTTAATGGTAATGGCAATGGTAATGGATTTATATTTTTTATATTTTCCAATCATTCGATTAGAACTTTTTGGTGACTTCGATTAATTTCGATTACCAACCCAATCAAACTCAATCAATGCAATTGGTGTGATTTTGTTCTGTAGAAAAATAAAGCGGCATACAAAAATTGATAAGCATTCAGTCTCAATAGAATTGAAAGGATTTCACGCTTTAACCAAGTTTTAACTAAATCGTAAATGGTTTGAACCTAGGAGTCATATCATAACTAAGTGAAGCATGAATGTCCAGGTGAGTGTAGTCCTGAAAAGGACTGTTTGTGGTGACATTGACTGACGTTTCGACAACCTGAGTGGAAGTCATCATCAGAGTCAAGTGATTTGAGTAACGTCAGGAGATGGTATAAGTACTCTGGTCGTTGATGTGATTGGTCAATGAAGTCGTGATGTTATTGGTCGTCTGTCAGTTGAACCACGATGTTATTGGCTGTGAAGACTGTAAACCGTGATTGTTGTGTTTCGATCCGTCTTGTTAGTCAAATGTCCATAGGTGTACATGTATTGTTAGTCACATTAGTTGGTTTTGTCTATTGTTTGTCTGTTGTTGATAGTGTCAATAAGTTGTTTGTAAGGTGCTGGAAGCTTTTCGCAACAGTTCAGTGGTGTCTGTTATAAGTTAGTAAACCAACTTTCCAGTGGGATCCATTGGTGGTAGTTAGTACAGTAAGTAATGCATTTAGTAGAGTCCCAGTCGATTGTCGAAACGTCATTTCACCACAAACAGTCCTTCTCAGGACTACACTCACCCGGACGATCGTGCTTCACTTAGTTATGAGATTTCAATTAACTAAAATCTTTATTGTTTAGGTGATTCAAAATTGAAGGGGCCTGAAGAGCATAGCTGACCTATTTAGAATTTTAGGTCCTTTTTTGATTTTCCTCGGGTATGTGCAAGTTTCTGCATGTGAACTGCATTTGGATTGAAAAACATTGTCTGGAATTTTTTTCACCTATTTTGTTTTAGTTTTCGAGATAATTATAATATATGTAAAAAATGCATTTTCCTTGTGTACACAAAGAAACCAACCTTCCACAAGAGTGGTTTGCAAATTGGGTTAAATCTGCTTTCAATCTGAGCAAAATCAAAAAACGACCTAAAATTCGACATAGGTTGGTTATGCTCTCTGCAGCCCTTCTGAATATGTTAATGAATGTTGTGCCGCGTAGCACTAGGAACACAAATAGTGGAATAGAGAATTAACTCTGAAGTGTTAATTAAAGTGCTACTTAAACCCATGAATAACCCACTGGGCGTTAGCCTAGTAAAGGGAAACAGGGAACCACACGAGGCAAAGAAAAAATCTTTTGACCTCGGTGGGAATCGAACCCACGACCTCCGGATTAGATCTACCGTTACTCTGCCGACTGAGCTACAAGGTCGCACAGAGAAAGTCGGGGACGGTTTTTCCACTATTTGTGTTCCTAGTGCTACGCGGCACAACATTCATATGTACCCTTACTTTCTCTTTGCCGCGATTCACCATCTATAATCGTCCCCGACTTTCTCTGTGCGACCTTGTAGCTCAGTCGGCAGAGTAACGGTAGATCTAATCCGGAGGTCGTGGGTTCGATTCCCACCGAGGTCAAAAGATTTTTTCTTTGCCTCGTGTGGTTCCCTGTTTCCCTTTACTAGGGCTAACGCCCAGTGGGTTATTCATGGGTTTAAGTAGCACTTTAATTTACACTTCAGAGTTAATTCTCTATTCCACTACTTCTGAATATGTTAGTTGAGTTTGCTCGACAATGCCCAAGGGTATTCTTTAATTGAAAACCAAGTTTTCAGTGGTAGGTCTTGTTGTGCACGAATGTCGGGCAGATGAGCATGATGTAGTCGAACTTGCCGCAGAAAGGGCCCATGAGCTGGTCCACCACGAACTTTGATTTGCCTGAGTTTGACGGCCCAACAATGACGGCATTGAACAGGATGTTGCTCAGGGTCATTTCTATTATCTGCCTCAATTCCCACCTCTGGGAGGGGTTCGCAGGATGTTAGTATTGCACAGATTCCAATTGCCACTCCAATATGTTGAACTGCGAATCACTGATTACAAAGATGTGGCAGGTCACAGTGCCCGAGCTGCTGGCGTCCCACTCGAGTTCAAGCTGGACTTGACGCGCATGCTGCTGCCATGCATTGCCTGATCTCTCATGGAGTGTAAATCAATCAAAAGCCTGAACTTGTCCGTGTAGAACTTCGTCACATTCATGTGCTGTTTTATTTTTTGTCTTGACAAAGTGGCAGCTGATGTCCTCCCAAACGTCCTTGCCTTCAATGCCGTTGTTGTACACCACGTTGGGTGTGCCGTTCACCGTGACGTTGACTTTCATCAGCTCAGGGCTGAAGTACTTTTCTGAATAATTTCCTGGTACCTGCGGCATAAGGCTCACAAAGAGGAGAAGGAGGCCTTTCAGAGATCTTCTCTAGGGGTGACTTTGTTGTTTAACCTTGTATCTTCACCTTTTTTGAAGGTTATCATCTTTTCCACATCACATGATCATACAAGAATTCCTTGCCAGCGGAATAAACGCTGTGTGCATCATTGGCCAGAGTCTTGCTTCTGATCATTTTGTACTCGAGCTGGATGTTTGTCAGCTTGTATTTCAGTTTCGACACATCTGGGCCCTTGACAACTTGTTTTGCTGCCGCAAGGGTCATCTCTAACATGAGTTCGTTGTAAAGAGCTTGGGCATAGAAGACTCCGTGGTTGGTCAGGATCTGGTGGTCCAGTCTGATTCTGTATTTTTTTTTTCCGAAAACTTTTTCCAGCTTGTTTTCCGCATCGACACCAGAGGTTTTCTTGTTCCCCACTCCAGAGCGGATCTTGTTGAGATCCTCACCCTGAATGCCCTCAGGAATCCTGTTGTCCCGCTCCTCCTGTAAGAGACAAAGGTCTTCCCAGATCTTGAAGATGTCATATGCCACTGTTTCCTGCAGTATGGTGCCTGCAGTATAGTGCCTGTGTACTTTACAACCAGCTTGTCGATCAGTGCGTGCATTTTGAATGAGGAAGTTGTTGCCTTGACCTCTGGCTAAGTCAATGTTGAAGAGAAGTGAGAGTGAACCAGGCACAAGAACCTCGTTCTCATTCAGCTTTGGCACTGAAACATACAGCGTCTCTCCAGGGCTGGCTTTGCTGCGGTCAAAGGTGATGCCCTTGACAGCAAGCTCAGCTTTCATTGCACCAGCAGTTTTCTCTTTGTGTGTTGGCCAAAGATTTGCTTGCACAGCAGCCATGATTATAATGCAACAGAATTAAAAGGTCTGATTAAAAATAAAATTCGAAGATATCTACATGTATATGCGATGGCGGGGAGAGAATTTGAAAACCCTGGTTATGATCCCGAGGTGTTGCATGACGACGACGACGACAATGAGCAAAACCAAGACAAAACAAATCCTTTTATGCCGGGCTTGGCATCCACACCAGCGCATCATGGTGAAGAATTTACAATGCATACATGGCTCCATGAAAATAGCAGGCTGCCTCAAACGTCTTATGATGAGACGGCTTTTGGCAGTGCACAATCATTGAGTGGACGAGCTTGGGTTGCTGCAAAAGAGCTATTTCCAAACGTGAGTGCAACCGATCTTGAGGTATCTTACAACATAAATGGAAGGCTTCAAGTCAAAATGGTTGGCATCGCCAAAAAGACATACAACTTGTTTACGACAAAAAGGGGTATGGGTGAACAACAGCTAAATCCAAAACTTACAAAAGAAATAAAAAATGCACTAGGAACGTCTGTTTTGAAAAACAGCAAGACGTTTGACAACAACTGGCTCAAAAAGAAAACAAATGGAACAATTTTCATCTCTGGCAAAACAACAAGAAAGAGTTAAAAATGACATGGAAGAACTCAACCAAATGCGAATAATTGACCAGCAGAGAACTGCTCTTGAAGAAACACATGGTAATTTGGATACAGAAGAAATTCAAAAACTAAAAAATCAGAAAAAAGGTCTTGAAAAGGAAGATCAAGAGAAAAGAAAGCAGCTGGAAAAAATCAGCAAAGCAACAAAAAAACAAAAGCCAAAATTGGAAGAAGACATCCAGAAGCTCACGGAAGAAAACAACAGATTGGATAAAAAATAAACACAGGAGCTCTCAACGAAGTGAAAGCACAAAAAGCAGAACTGGAGCGCCAAAATGAGGAAGACAGGGCACTCGATGAAAATGCAACATCTTCCAAAAAAACTGCGGAAGTTGACAATACAAATTGAGGGGATGGAACGAGAGAAGCCTCTTCGATTGAGGATCAAAGAGATTTTCAAAAAATATGGTGTGATGGTGACAGCAATCTTTCTTGTGGCCAGTGTCACAATTGGGACCACCATTTGCGCCATTACCAACTCTTTGAAAGCCTTTCGGCAAAAGGTTGGGAAATGGGCTGAAAGAGATTGGCAAAAAAACAGCTTCGTTTCTGCCCAGACTTCTCAGATTGATCGTTTCTTTCATCTTCAAAGCTGCCGGCCAGGCCATCGGTTTCCTGGCTGAGGACACCTGGCTGCTGATTTTGGCTGTTGTGGCCTTTCTGATGGAGACCTATATCAAAAAGCAGCGTTAATGGAATGACAAGAACATCAGACCCACAACTGCAACCGCGCCAGCGGCAACAATTATTTTGTTTACATCGGTTTTTCTTGCTCCGTTGGTTCTTTGTTTGAGGAGCAGAACTTTTAAACCGTTTGGTGTCAGCTGTTGTGGTAAACCGCCTTTGGACGGGGTTGGTGCATTTTCCTGCCCAAAGGCGGGGATCAGCCCCAGTGCTGTTTTAGGGGCTGTTTACATAATACCAGAATGACTTTCATTCTAGAACAAGTTCACTCCATCTCCATATATTTCTCTGTATCTGTTCACATGATACTGGGACGAAATTTCGTTCCCGTACAAGTCATTCCGGAATGAGTTCATTCCAGTTTTCAATCCGAATGAAATTCTTGTTCTGGTATGACATTTCATTCTAGTATCATGTAAACTGAAAATGAACTCCGTTCCGAGATGAAACCGCCGCAAACCATGTTTAAAAACCGTGTAGTCTAGAGTGAGTGGCGCATGCATATCGTTTTCAAGGTGGCTGACAAGGGTGTGATCTTCTCGTTCTTCTTTGGATTCTTCTTTTAGCAAATATATTCACATTAGGGAAGCCACAATTTGAACTAAGAGTGAAAACACCTGATCTTCTTTTCTGTTTAGCCCCCCAAAACAGTCCTATAGTCAAGTTGTCAATATTTGCGGATGTGCCCATTAATAGGCACAATAACATGTCCCGCGAAACTTCCACCATCTTTGTTTTTGAGCTGGCGTAAAAATCGCATATACGAGAACGCCTACGGTCGATTTTGTCATGTGAATTCAGTACGAGCTACATTCTGGAACAAACCTCATTCCGGAATGAAAGTCATTCTGGTATCATGTAAACAGCCCCTTAATTTCTGGGCCCCAATGTTTGCTGTCTGAACCGAAGACGCTTTGCAAATAGTCTGGCCCAGCTTTAAACATAATTTCTGCTGTTGCCGTGTGGTTCACTGTAAAATCAACCTGGGCGACAATTTTTGTTTTACATTTGTTAATTATATTCACAATTACACATTTAGAAGTCATTTTACAAGGAATTAAATACAAATTGATGAAATAAATTTTCGTTTACAGGTAACAATGACACCATACTGTACAAACTACATTGTTTTACTTTATCAGTCATCATAATTTATACTTGCTACTTATTTTACTAATGAATACTTGCCTTGATAATGTTCATAACACAGATTTCTACTTTAGTTACCAAATGATCATATTTCCTCAAACCTCTTCCATTTTTTTGTAAGAGATTCCTTTGATTTAATTTGAAATAAACGTGTTTTTCTGTCTCATATACTTAAGGTTTGAGTACCTTACGTCGACAAGTCACAAATATGATTTTCCTAGAATTAATATTAAAATAAATTGGATCCAACTCCTCCTTTAAGAGCCCTATCATAACATCACAATAAGCGAGCGAGAGACCTCCGCAACTCTTCAGTTTGTTTAAAATGTTGTCATTAACCTCATTCCAAAAAGGGTTCGAAAAAGAACAATCAAACATGATATGGGATATTGTTTCTGTTGCCTGATGGCAAAAAGAGCAGTTGGGATTGGAAATGTAACCTATTTTACATAGCAGGTCATTCGCATACAGGATGGAGTTTAACCCATTGACTACCAGCTGTTTTTACATTTTTGGAGTGATTTTCCACCTATAAACGATGCATAGCAATTCGTGACTCTTTATTTGAACTACCAGGGAAAAGTGGTGCTGTCCTAAGCCACTGGAGGCTCAAGGTTTCTGAAAACATTTTGACGTAGCTATTTTTTATCCGTGAAGCGGCACCAATGGCCCAAGTTCGGTTTGCTTGCGATTTCTGCTAAATTTACAGCCATTTTTCATCTTTAGCGGCTGCCTGATGAGCATCATTAAGCATGACGGTAGCTAAGAGTCCACTTTCTCAAAGAATCGAGCAAGGTGATGTACTTTGTTGTTGAATTTGGCTTGTTACTCGACGAACTGGGAATTTGGCTGGTCAAACAGTACCTTTGGGACTCGACTATTGATGAATTTCTCGACCTACATGTACTGCCACATATTTTGGAATTTCTGAGTACTGAAGATGACCACAAGCAGGAATTTTTGGCAGTAGGTCGGAGTGGCTGTAAACTTAGTTTATATGTGAAAGAATTGGGAGAAGGAAGGGTGCTGTCAAAAATTCTCGTCATTTCCCAGCATGCAATGTGGTCTAGATGTTGAAAATGGCGGAAAGGCCCGAATGCACTGGAACAAAAGGCTGTATCTACGCTTGGGAGAAGAATATGAACAAAAAAAGTCATTTCTAAGCTAGAAAAAGGACTGAATTTCGTTATGATGGTTGAAGTTTGGTTTTTCGGTGATGATTTCCTTAAAAAACATGAAGGCAAAAAGGGGCATTTTTGTCGTTTCTCTTTGATGTTAAAAACGGTCAGTTTCGTTCTTGTCCAAACTCAAAAGGCCATATTTGGTAAAAATTGCTACGTTTCTTGCATTTATTGGATATCCAAATCTAAAGGGCATTCCATTTCGTGCTCACAACTAACAGTTAAGGCAATATTGATGCGATTGAGAAAGTTGCAATGTTTTGAAGCATGGAGTTTTTTACGGCCGGTTTTGGCCAGAACGGGTGCCAATGGGTTAATACTTTGTACTGAAAGGAGCATAAGTAAGGTTCCTTTAAGCCACCCTTACTTGCAACAAGAAAGCCGCTGAAACTTGCTGGTCTTCTACATGTAAGTTAAATTCTTCTCTCAACTTAGCCCATTTGCGTGGCTTTTCCAATATTTGTTTTACATGAAAGTAATAATAGTTGTGACATTTAAAATTTTCTAAATCAAAGATGACCTTAAAATTGGGTAAGTTGACTGGTGCAGTCTCAAAGGAACAGATTTCCTGAGAGCAGTCCATGCTAGCTAGGAAGTTTGATTTTGTCAAACCTGCACTTCTGACAATGTTAAAAGACTCGATTTTTGACAAAAATAATTATTTGTAAAGCAGATCACTTGTGTATTTTATATGCTTATCGAAATACAGTTTATAAAACACACTTTTACCATCAATTTATATCTCTTTGTTGTTCCATAAGATGTATTTGTACACGTTGTTGGGATCTTCAATTTGTCTTGTATTTGACCACCATATTAATAATTCTTGATAAAAGGCTGTTGAAACGCATACTTGGTTTGCCTCATAATTACACTGAAATAAAAAAAAGACCCCCTTGGCTCTCCAAAAGGTAGTCAAGATAAGACTTCCAGAAACCCGATGAATCTTTGTCTGTAATTTGTTTTAACCAGCTCAACCTCAACGCTTTTACCATGGTTTCATAGTCTACCATTCTAAGGCCACCTTGGTCGTAAGGTGCATAAGTTGAATGTCGGATGACTTTGTCTTTTCTGTTCCATAAAAACTGAAATACCAGGTTGTTGAATTCTTTTATGATCTTAGATGGAGTGCAAATCACACAGCTAGGATATATCAATGTAGGAAGAAGAATTGCTTTTATAATGTGTACCTTTCCATGAATTGACAAACTTCTTGACTTCCATAAATTTATTAAATTCTTAATTTTTTTCAACCTTTGTTTAAAGTTTTTCTCAACTAGAAGTTGTACATCATATGTAATAAAAATTCCTAAGAATTTAACACGTTTTCCACTCAACCCCAAGTGGCTGATCATCACAGTTCTGAAGGGACCCAACCCACATTGCTTCCATTTTCGTGACATTAAGTTTTAGCCCTGAAGCTTTCTCAAAACGTTCAAGTATTTTAAACAAAGCTCTAGGTGAATCCAAGTCTGATAAGACAGCAATTGTGTCATCAGCAAACTACAGCAATTTAGTTTCCAAACCATTTATTGTTATTCCGTTGATACTCACTTGGTTTCTGATAGTTATCGCCAGAGTTTCAACTGCAGTCACAAACAGATATGGGGAGAGAGGGTCCCCCTGCCTAACTCCACGGCCTATCTTGAAATAATGAGAGCATAAACCATTGTTTATCATGCAGCTTTGAATATCATTATAGAAAATACTGACCCATCTTATAAAATCAGGTCCAAAACCAAATCTAATCAAACACTTTTCAAGAAATTCCCATTTCAGACTATCAAAAGCCTTCTCAAAGTCGATAAATAACAAAAGACCTGGTAATTTCTTCACCTTTGTATACTCCAATATGTCGAGAATTGAGCGTATAATTATTTTCACTAACATTTCTGTCTGGAATATATCCTCTCTGATTATTATGGATTAAATTAGGTAAAACATGCTTCATTCTTTCCGCAATAACTTTTGAAGCTATCTTCGCATCAACATTCAAAAGGGAAATTGGCCTCCAGTTTTTGAGATCACAGCGGTCTTGGTCTTTTTTCTCAATAAGTGTAATGACAGCCTGTCTTTGTGACGGGCTCATTATTCCTTTTTCAAAAGACTCATTGAAACATTCAACTAAAGGTTCCCCCAGGAAGTTCCAAAAAGTCTTATAAAATTCTATGGGTAATCAATCATTTCCGGGGACCTGATTTAATGGAAAGGAGTTCAGAACTTTGCTGCATTCTTCATTGCTTATTAACCCTTCAACATGATTTCTAGATTCATTTGAAAGTGTTGGTATTGGTTAGTCCTCTAGGCAGAAATAGCATTCGGTTTCATCAGGGGATTTTCTTCTCAATTTGTAAAGATTTTCATAAAAATTTCTTTCAGCTTCTAAGATTTCAAAGGGGTCTGTTGTGATGACACCACTCAGACGAAGCTTTCAAATATGTTTTCTAATGTGATTGCGTTTTTCTAAATTAAACAAGTATTTACAATTTTTGCAATAGCGACCAATAAAAGTTAACTAGTTCATTGTCTCGATTTGGAGAGTTTATGTTGACTAAAAGGGCAGGTTCTCCGTACAAAAGTACTTTCAGTATAATAAATCTACCGTGTGTGTCAACAAAGGACTGCGTAATTAATGTCGCCACCCCTCCAGCATTGTTCGCCCCATGAGAGCAGAACAATGTAGCACCCCATTCTCTTTTCCACTAGACTTCATAATCTCTTGAATGGAATGTGTTTCCTGTAGGAAAACAACATCAGGTTTTTGTTTTCTGAGCCAAGTAAATATGGTCCATCTTTCACTGTAGTTGCTGATGCCTCTTGTATTTAAAGAAATAAGTTTACCTTTCACCATTTGTGATGATAAATACCATAGAGGACAAATCTGAATTTAGGAGGAGAAGGATCTTGATACATGCATGCGAAACTAAGTGGCCATACCAGTGTAATCATTAAAAAATTCAAATAGGTATTACTATAAGATGAAAACTTTGCAAAAAATTTATTAAACAGCCATTATTGACACAGAATATGTAATATTAAGATTCTACTCAACAGGGACTACCCTTCCGTCAACTAAAAGGTTTTCTTTAGTGAAGTGAACCTTCTTTCCTTCTTCATAAGCTTTCTGCAAAATTGGAAGGCCTTTCTCAAAGTCGCTAGATGTAAAATCTTCTACAATTCTTACCCCATTAAGTAGCACCTTTCCATCTGTCCTCTTTGCAGCCTGAAGCAATCTTCTTTTAAAAGGTCTGCTGTAAAGTTTGGCAATGTGTCTCGGCTTTTTGTCATAGCACCTTCAAATCCAAGATGCATGATGTAATCCAGAATTACATGTATCACCATACAATATACAATCTTCGCCTTCTTCTTCAGCAACGCCCAGTACGCGAATATTAAACTCTCTAGAATATCGCTCCAAATGTTCCACCTTCTTTTTGAGTTCGTCGTTGCTTTTGTGAAGGTTGTCTACTTCTTCAGTGTTAGTGTTCATGAAGTTGAGAGAATCCTTCATGCTGTCAACATCTGCTTCAAGTTCCTGTTGTTTGTTTGGACTTTAAACCATCTATTTTGTCTACTTTAGACATGACGCTTTTCGTTCATATTTCGCTGAAAATCCTTTAAGTCATCACTCAGTTTCTTCATTTGACTTGTAACGTCACCTCTCAATAGTTTTAGTTCTTCTAGTACTGCGGCAGACATGATGTTTGATTCCTCATCATTTGGGCGACAAATTTGCTCTTGTCAGCCTTTGGGTATTTCAAAAGAAAATCTGCCTATGCGATTTTTTGCACATTTTTGCTATTTCAGCAGCATCCAGGGTTCGCATCCATTGCAAGAGAGCAGCCATCTTTTAACAGTGCAATATTTTTTCAATTGAATACTAATGTGCAGCTTGAAATAATATGGTTGTGCTCACAATCGAGACGCATTCGAACAGGGAAACTGTTCCCTTCAAAGCACCCATTCCAATCCCCAGTTTGTCAGACTTCTCTCTTGCTCGCTTTTCAACATGTGGCGCAATTTAAGAGGCAGTCCCGCTAAAAGCGGTCCTCTCGACTTGGCGACCAAAAAAAGTTTTCCTTTATTTTTTGACCATGAAAAGGGTTTGGTACACATGTTTAAAAAATGCTATAATTATTTTCCAATTCTTTATTTTTGCGCCGCCACAGGCCCAAATTGAATTTTGGCTCACCTGCCCGAACTGATAGCGATTGAAAGTGTAAATTTCACAGATTTTGTCAAGCGCGCTCTGACCACAAAAATCTAGCTCACTGAATTCTATTTTGCTACAAGTTACAAGGTGTATTCAGTTACATGTAGTTCACAGACAAAATGTAGAAACTTACAAAGAAAATCTTACGCATTCCAGCGTGATTAGAAGACACCCTTCTCTTGAGCCTTAATTTGCATATCGAAAACCAACCAAATGAAAGGAAATAAATCTCAAAAGTTTGGTCTAAATCGTGATAAAAAAACCACATCAGAGCAAAGTCTATACTCCAATGAACTGGTATATTGCTTCAAACCGGCAGGTATCACCTTAGCTTCCACACATCCCGAGCTCAAAATTGACGAAAATCCATGTGTTTACATAATTATTGTTGGTGTCAAAGTCATTTGCATAATTCTAAACATCGGCGAAAACATATTTTTTTACCGTTCAGATTATTTTACTGGCCTTCTAAACAATGGGTCTTAACTTCCTTTACTGATTGTATGCAATAGAAATCTTGTGTTGTGGTCAAAAGCTGCATAAACGTAATCAGTCTTTATGGCTTGCGAGACCCACAAAGTAAACATTGGTGGTTGTAAGTAGTCTATTGAATAAATTTCGTTAATTCACGTTGTGAACCAAGAGATGGAAAATATCAAATTCTAAAGTTAAAGTTTTGCAATTTGGTAATTGTAGATATTATATGCATCTTGACCCGGGGACACACAAACATAAAATACATTATGCTAATAATTTTGAAACAACCACATGCAAACATACACTCACGGCCTGCCCACAGAGAAAATGCTCTGAATGCTTCCAGCAAACACAAGCGACCCTATTCAATGGCACTACTTTCTGCAATTTTCTTTCCATCATTGATGGATTTCATGCGGCTACGGTCTTCAAAGTTTCCAAGCTACAAACTCAACATCGCGGACCGTTATATTAAACCAACAAGAATAACTTCGCCTGCTGTCTTGCGTTACATTGAACGTGACTATGCTAATTGATTTGGTTGTTGTGTCATGGGATGGGAGGGGAGGGAACAAAATGTGGGAGGGGAAAGAACAAATAAATAAAAAAAATTCTGTTTTTCAATACATGTATAGGTAAGTATCTAATCGGTGAATAGCAAAAAAAAAAAAAAGGAATTCCTTCAATATTATTTCAGTCCATCGCACTGTTTCCAATAATAGACCTTTTTAGCTTGTACAATTTGTTTTCCCAATGTAGACTATGTGATCTTCCTAAGGGGGTTTGCCTTTTGTCTTTTCATAAGTTATGCGTACACATGCACATGAATAAGGCGAAATTTCAAAGAAACAGTTCTCTAGGGTAACATCACGTGGTCTACATTGAGAAAACAAAATCTACAAGCTAAAAAGGTCTATATTATAGTGAACACTAATATGACGCGACTATACAATTGTGTTAGGAGTGGCCTGAAGTGACCGGCACCTTACAGATTTATGGGCTTTCATTTTATCGGCATAATTAGCATTTTTCGCTTTTTTTTTGGATACTGTATTGATTATACAGTAATTTGTGGGCACGAGGTTTTTTTAGTAGTACCTAACCTTTGTCTTTTGCAACTCAGTGGATAATATAGAATAAAGTGCACATTTTAACCCATTGGCGCCTAGCCGTTTTTACGTTTTCGGAGTGGTTTTTCACCTATAAACGATCCATAGCATTTCGTGGCTCTTTATTTCAAACAACCATAGAAAAGTGGTGCTGTCCTAAGGCACTGTAGGCTGAAGGTTTCTGAAAACGTCATTCTGACGTAGCTATTTTTCATACGTGGAGCTACAAGAACAACCCAAGTTCGCTTGCGATTTTTGCTAAGGTAATTTTTTTACAGCCATTTTTCATCTTTAGTGGCTGCCTGATGAGCATCGTTAAGCGTGACGGTAGCTAAGAGCCCACTTTCTCAAAGAATCGAGCAGGTGATGTACTTTGTTGTCGAATTTGGCTTGTTACTCTACGAACTGGGAATCTGGCCGGTCGGACACTTAGTACCTTTGGGACTCGACTATTGATGAATTTCTCGATCTACTGCCGCATATTTTGGAATTAGATAGCACTGATAATGACCACAAGGAGGAATTTTTGGCGTTAGGTCGGAGTGGCTGTATGTGAAAGAATTGGGGGAAGGAGCGGGTGCTGTCAAAAATTCTCGTTATTTCCCAGCATCCAATGCGGTCGAGATGTTGAAAATGGCGGGAAGGCCCGAATGCACTGGAACAAAAGGCTGTATCTACGCTCGGGAGAAGAATATGAATCAAAAATGTCATTTCTAAGTTAGAACAAGCACTGAATTTTTTTATGATGGTTGAAGCTTGGCTTTTTGACGATGATTTCTTTAAAAAACATAAAGGCAAAAGAGGGCATTTTCGTCGCTTCTCTTTGACGTTAAAAATGGTCAGTTTCATTCTTGTCCAAACTCAAAAGGCCATATTTGGTAAAAATTGCTACGTTTCTTGCATTTATTGGATATCCAAATTTAGAGGACATTCCATTTCGTGCTCACAACTGACAGTTAAGGCAATATTCGTGCGATTGAGAAAGTTGCAATGATTGTTTGGAAGCATGGGAGTCTTGTGCGGCTGGTTTTGGCCGACACGGGCGCCAATGGGTTAAGGGTACAATTTTTTTTGGACTTTTGTGCTTATTTCTATCCCTTACTCCTATTCTGTCATAGAATAGGTGGATTTAAGATGAAAGTGATCTGCACACAGCTCGTCGCAGAATAGTCTGGATGGAGCAACTGAACCTGTCTTCGGCAGGCTGCGCATAGGCTCTTACCGATAGTGCTAGCACTTTTTGGCATTATTTGGCTTCGCAGGCATTTTTTTTTTTACATTTTATCCCAAAAAGCACTGCTAGCATTACTTTGGATTTTCGACTGATTATTTGTATAATTTTGTGTTAAAAGACACAATCTGACTTTATTTATGTCGTCCAAAGCCGCATTTTGCCCTCATTTTAGTCAAAGGAGCCGAGGAGGCCTGGGGAATAGGTGTGATAGGTCAGCGGTTGCCTTCTAGAAACCAGTCCATCGCTCTCGTTCCAAGATGCCATCATCCACGTTGTCATCGAGGAACAATGGAAGTCAGCCAGCCAAGGCAGAGATAGCTCGAGACTCGAAAGCGTACTCTGCCATCAGTCAGTGGAAAAAATTAGACTAGGGGGAACTGTGATGCAAAAAACATAAGCGTACATGATCGGATTCAGATATATCCAGGAGAAGAACTATCATTCAAAGACGGGAAGTTGTTCTTGTTGAAAAACCTAACTGAAAATCTGAAAAATGTAATAATCTATGTTTAAAAAAATCGGAAAAAAGTGAGCATTTTTATGTAACCCACGAGCGCTTTTTAAAAAAATTAGCATTATTTTAGCACTTTTTTGGCAAAAAACAAACACTGCTTTAAGCATTTGATGCTTTTTTTACGAGCACTATCGGTAAGAGCCTAGCCGCGCAAAGCCTGCATGGAAGGCGCTAGAAAAGAAAATGGAACTGAGGAAGCGAACGCGCGCGCTAACTCCCTCCCGTCCCGTCGCTCCCCTTTCTATGAGCTTCTACGCCCGCCACGCAGGCTAATTCTTTGAGTATCACTCTGAAAATTTCCACTTGAGAATTGAACGCTCCGTTCTAATTAACATCGCGGTCTCCGCAATCAGTGCCAGGAAACTGCAGGAAACCCCCTACCCTATTCCTCCATTATTTTCGTTTCCTTAATAGGAACTCGTTCCCAGTTTCGGCTTAAAATATAAGTAGTTTGCACTCCAATTTTCTGCTAGCTTCCCATGCAGTTGTGAGAGCCGGCTAATTTCAGCACCTTCTTCGCTTGTCATCGTTTCTCCATACAACATAACCCTTTTCCAACCGCTTTTCAAATCTCCTTTCAAGTTCTGTTTAACAATTCCAGATTACGGATATTAAACTCTTTACCTTTAAAGCAAATCTAGTAGGAAGTTTTATTTGACTGGATCTTTTTATTTTTGACCTGTACATGTCAACATGTGTCACAGCCTTTGCACAGTTTTGCCAGTCAGGCCAGTCAGGCCAATCCTACCCCACATCAAGTTTGTGTTCGATCACGAGTCCTGGTTCGATATATTATTGGAGACAGTGTGATGGACTAAAACAATATTGAAGGAATTCCCTTTTTTGCTATTCACTGATTAGATACTTATCTATACATGTATTGAAAAACAGAATTTTTTCTTATTTATTTGTTCTGTCCCCTCCCACATTTTGTTCCCTCCCCTCCCATCCCATGACACAACAACCAAATCAATTAGCATAGTCACGTTCAATGTAACGCAAGACAGCAGGCGAAGTTATTCTTGTTGGTTTAATATAACGGTCCGCGATGTTGAGTTTGTAGCTTGGAAACTTTGAAGACCGTAGCCGCATGAAATCCATCAATGATGGAAAGAAAATTGCAGAAAGTAGTGCCATTGAATAGGGTCGCTTGTGTTTGCTGGAAGCATTCAGAGCATTTTCTCTGTGGGCAGGCCGTGAGTGTATGTTTGCATGTGGTTGTTTCAAAATTATTAGCATAATGTATTTTATGTTTGTGTGTCCCCGGGTCAAGATGCATATAATATCTACAATTACCAAATTGCAAAACTTTAACTTTAGAATTTGATATTTTCCATCTCGTGGTTCACAACGTGAATTAACGAAATTTATTCAATAGACTACTTACAACCACCAATGTTTACTTTGTGGGTCTCGCAAGCCATAAAGACTGATTACGTTTATGCAGCTTTTGACCACAACACAAGATTTCTATTGCATACAATCAGTAAAGGAAGTTAAGACCCATTGTTTAGAAGGCCAGTAAAATAATCTGAACGGTAAAAAAATATGTTTTCGCCGATGTTTAGAATTATGCAAATGACTTTGACACCAACAATAATTATGTAAACACATGGATTTTCGTCAATTTTGAGCTCGGGATGTGTGGAAGCTAAGGTGATACCCGCCGGTTTGAAGCAATATACCAGTTCATTGGAGTATAGACTTTGCTCTGATGTGGTTTTTTATCACGATTTAGACCAAACTTTTGAGATTTATTTCCTTTCATTTGGTTAGTTTTCGATATGCAAATTAAGGCTCAAGAGAAGGGTGTCTTCTAATCACGCTGGAATGCGTAAGATTTTCTTGTAAGTTTCTACATTTTGTCTGTGAACTAACTGAATACACCTTGTAACTTGTAGCAAAATAGAATTCAGTGAGCTAGATTTTTGCGGTCAGAGCGCGCTTGACAAAATCTGTGAAATTTACACTTTTGATCGCTATCAGTTCGGGCAGGTGAGCCAAAATTCAATTTGGGCCTGTGGCGGCACGAAAATAAAGAATTGGAAAATAATTATAGCATTTTTTAAACATGTGTACCAAACCCTTTTCATGGTCAAAAAATAAAGGAAAACTTTTTTTGGTCGTCAAGTCAAGAGGACCGCTTTTAGCGGGACTGCCTCTTAAAAGAACACGACCTTTTATTTTGCCAAGTCGGCGAGCAGACTTTTGAAGAAGTTATTTTGTCTGGACACTATAATTTGGATAATCTTGCGGAACATTTGGAAAAAGCCTTTTCAGATGAACCTTTGTCCGTTTTAACCTGCACACCGGCATATGAATTAATAATTGAAAAAAAAATTGCAAAACAAGGGGTTTTTGGTTTGATGAGAATCTTTCAGAATTGCTTGGTACTACCCCCGACAAATGGTTGTTAAAAATAAAATCTTTCAACTTGACCTCCCAAAAATGTATGATATCCATTGTGACCTTGTCTGCAAAGAATACAACTTGCATAATGGCAAACCAAGTGATATTCTGGCTTGCATTCCAATCTCTGGAAAGTCGCAAGAAATGGTTTCTTATCCTCAGAATTTTCAAAATAACACACACCAAGAAGAGCTTCATTAATCTGTAAACAGCATCACATTGACCATCAAAGATGAGGCTGGCAACAATTTTAACTTTCTTGGTGCACAACTGCATTTTGAATTAGAAATCTTTTAATCAATTGTTATAAAACATGTTTTCCGCAAATGTGTTGCTGACTGCTCTGCCTGAGGGGTTGAAATGATCCAACAATACACACCACTCTATCCACACCTCCCCGCAGCAAGCGATGCCAAGGCTTTTCGGCTGACTGAAATAAGTGAAATTGAAAAACAGATTTCCGATGAGGCCGAGCACTACAGGCTTGTGCTGAAAAAAATACAAAACAGTTAGGAAAGTGATAAACTATTCTGTAGCTGGTCTTAATGGCCTTGCGACATCAGTTCTCTCTTCGGGAGCTGTTGCAACATCATTAATTGGTGTTGGACTTGTGATCGGCGTGCCTCTTGGGGCAGTTGGAGCTTTATGCAGTGTGGTTTCCACTGCTCTGACGGGCGTCAACAAAAAACTTGAACGGAAAGTGAATAAACACACAAGAATCCATTCTTAATGGCCACTCTGTCTCTAAAGCACTTGATGACAACACGTGTCTGGCGTGGAGTTCAAAATCGTCATGCGTGAAATGCAGAAATATCGCCAACTCAAAGCATCTATACGCTAAAATGCCGCGAAAAAACAAACCAATAAACCCCCACCGGATCTTGAAAAGATCAAGAACGAAATTTGTGAAGAATTTCGAAAAAAAACTCCCGGTGACTGACTGTTTTCTCCTTCGTTTTCATGGCAATGAGCTCCTTGAGAATCATCTCATGAAGCTCTAGGGGCAGGTTTTGAATGGCCTCGAGAAGTTGACAGTTGCTGGATCCGCATACATACATACATACATATAAATGTGGAGGTAGAGTCTACCTTGGCATAAAGTGCTCAATGCTGTGGTAGCAGAGCTAAGTATACATAAGTTGAAGGATTAAAGTTCTGTCTGACGAGCGCTTAGGCACAAAACTCAGGGTCACAGAGAATCGATGCATCCTCTTTAATCAGAAACATAATTAAGAATAATTAAGAACCAAATCAGGTCGTAATGGTTGAGGGAGGTTTCTGTTTACTTCTGTGATTGGCCCGTAAAACATTCGCAGAACTTCTGATTAAAGTCTTGTGGCTGCCATCTTGGCATATATACCGGTGCAGATAGATGTTCAATAGTAAAATTTTTTGGCGCACTTCACCCAATCCAAGGCTGAAGGCAGGGAGGCAGCTGGCGTGGCAGGGCGGCTGGGCGGGAAGTTGAGGTGGGTGGGCTGGGGAATTGAGGCGCGAAAAATTGTGGGTGCTTGCATTTCTTTTATAGGAAATTTTCTGGCACATCCGTGGCATATAAATTACAGCTTCACTGGACCGCAATGTCATGCTCTTTGTTTTATGCCGTTTGCGTTAGTAACAAAGACACATGTAAAGTGAGGGTTCTGTACGCAGCTTTTTCATGATCCATGTGTTTTCTCAAAATGAGGCTGAAAGCCGAGTTTTGAGTTTTGAGTTTTGAGAAAACACTTGGATCATGAGCTGCACCGAAACCCTCACTTTACATGTGTGTTTTCAACATTGAAGTTCTCGCTTCTCAGATCTTTGACTGGACTTGCGCATGCTTTGGGCATTTGAAACGTTTTTGGTGGATTCATTTTGGTGGTAAAATAAAAGAAATGGATTGAAAATCATATTAAAAATCAGCGTGAATGCTGACAGTGAAAGAATTTGAACAATATACTGGTACTTAACTATGTTGGTTTCAAAACGTAAAAAAATGGCATGAAATTTAATCCCTTTATAGCTTGCATTGTCTGATGCTTTCTGATGCTTTTTGCTGATGTTTATCTTGTGTGAAAATACTTTCTGCTGATGTTTACAAACCTCCTTAGAAGCAAAATAAGCAAGGTGATCATCGCAAAAGTGATTTTTATGTGTTAAAATTCATCAGCATGTTTACCTGTTTACATAACATGTAATCACATGATCATGAGTCCGACAGTTTCCCTCTCAATATTTTTGCCGCAAACGTCAACTTCACCTTGCATTGTATTCAAGATACTCATCGAAAAAGGATGGACTTCTCATCATGCCGATTTCTCTGTAATGTTTCCAAAGTGAAAATAATCTACTGCCTACTGTTCACATTATTAAACACCGCAGTCAGCCAATACAAGTATATTTTCCGGCACTTTCAGCAATATTTGCTGCGCTCGCCAATGCAATTAACTTTCCCCTGGATTGTTTTCAAGACAGAATGTGGACGGACGTCTTAGAAGGATTCTCTGTAATGTTTTCCGAATTTTGACAATCTGTTGCTTGGCTTCTGTCACCCGCGAGACAGCGCCCTCTTTGGCCACAATGAATTGTAGGTCTGAAAATGGCCTCCAAGTGGGGATATAAGACTCTCCAAACATCACAGATTTTCAGCCAGAAGTCCAAAACAACTCTCGCTTTCCCTAGTTCTAGTTTGGCAACCTTTGACAAATGGACCGAGACTTGCAACTGTGCACCGCTTTTTAGACAAGAGCTGTTTTGAGACTTATTTCGTCTGGCTCTACTCTGCTTCAAAAGGCTGAGTTGCTCAGCTCCGAAGAGTCAAGATTTGGCAAGCACAGAGAAAATGCAACTGGATTCTTTCAGAAGCAATAGCCATGACTTGTGAGTCTCCAGACTCAATGATGTGTTTCAACCACCAGGTCGGCGAGTTTCCATTGAATTAAACTAGAGTTCGAGACCTCACAGCCACATAAGTTTCCTATCAATAAAACGTAAATCAATGTTTTAACTGCCAAACATAATATTATAGTCTACGTCACACTATCAAACAATCCTTTCTACTTGTCAATCATTTCACGTCCTCTTCAGGTAATTAAATGCATGCATGAATATTAATACACATACAATTGAGCTTAACTGAATTGAAGGGCTGAGAGCATAAAACCAACCTAGAGTATGTCGAATTTTGTCCAAATTTCTGCATGTGAACTGCAATTCGATTGAAAAACATTCTGGTATTTTTTTCACAGATTTTTTCCAAAATCTTGCCTGTTGTACTCGTGTTTGAAATAGACGCCAATAAATAACTTATTTGGCCTCAACGCTTTGTTTCAAACCAGATGAAACTGGTTTTATGTTTGATTGTTGAAGTGTTCGATTATGTTCGATTGAGTTCAATTATGTTCGATTGTTGAAGTGTTTGATTACCGAATGTTCGATTACATTCGATTGGTAAAATTTTTGGGTGAGTTCGATTGCCAAACCCAATCAAACTCAATCAAGTGATTGAGTTTGATTACCGAGTGTTCAATTGACTATGCCGGGTGTTTAATATCAAAGTGAGGTTCAAGGAGTATTTAGAGAGACTCGTTGTTCAAGTTTGGTGCTTTTTACCTCAGAGCTTTCAAGAATTCACTGAGGTTGTTGGAGCCGGAGTATTTAGAGAGACTCGTTGTTCAAGTTTGGTGCTTTTTACCTCAGAGCTTTCAAGAATTCACTGAGGTTGTTGGAGCCGACTTACAGTGATTTGGAAACTGATTTGAGAGGTCATTTGATGGCGAGTATTAAAAATTATACGTGTCTGGATAACTACTTTTTTCTAGCTCTGCATGTTTGATGTTTTACCTCAAGGTCAGTTTGTGTAATGGGTTTTGAGGCTTTGGTCAACTCTTCAGTGTTTTTAATCCAACTTGTCGGTAAGTCTCTTTAGCAACTGCTATTTTTATGTCCCATTGGACATTCTAGCTTTAGTTTGCAGCTTGCCTTAACTGTGTGACTCTCGTCAAGATCTCTGTGATCAATGAGGACTTAATGTGGAAAGTAACGTTTTCCTCCTTTTTTCAAGTGGCATGGTTGATTGTATTTTGAACACAGTATACTGCAGCGAAAGGACAGGATAATTGATTGAGAACGTATGAGTATTTTTGTTTCTGCAAATTAGAAACCATTACCCGACAATAAATGTTTTCTTGTGGATATTTTGTCACAGTCCTCTGCACATAATCAGCGAGTTCAATACTTTGCAGTGTTGATTTTAAACCTGTGAACAGATTGTTCACAGTTTCAAGAAAGAAATATGAAGAAATATGCAAGTTGAATTTGTAGCCATTTGCTTTGCAAATGACTAGACTAGAAAGAGCTCTTTTGCCCAATTTTCCTGTACAGCTTGAGGCAGGTTTGCCACGTTGCAGCCTGGTGCATACCTCTGTAGCTACAGTGTACAAAGGCATACCCATGAGCTTTGATATCATTTTTGTTCTTGCTGTGTACTTCCGGATAGGTTTTGTTTTTCGCACAGGTGCAGCAGAGGGATAAAAGTCCTTAAGATGGGGTTGGTAGATCATATCATAGTACCATGCTGGTTTCTTCAGTGGGGCTTAGTGCAAGAGGTCAGAAGAACCTACTGGGTCCCATTGACATGGATTAAGGTTGCTCCAAACCCACAAAAAAGTGCTCAGACAAGTTTTTTCCAGGCTATTATTGTAAAAGCAGATGTGCTCATTTGCACAAGCATAGGTTAGGGTGATTTGGAGATCTTGCAATAAATTATATAATTATGCTAAGTCCAAGATCTTACGGATACCAAATTCCAACAGCATCACAAGACGTATTCTTGCATTCTCATGCTAATTGGTAATTTGGAATACAGCCCAGTTAAGTTGTTGATATACATGACCACTGCTCTGTTGGAGGAGGGCGTTGTGTGCATTTCTCTCCAGAAAATTTGCTGGGCCCAAGAAGTATTTTTCAAGTCAGTTTTCTCTCAATTATTGATACTAGCTTTTTGGGCAAACTAGTCCGATGTATATCTCAGTTTTATAGCTTGCTTTCTTAAAAGATTACCATTAATAAAAATGTTGGAATAAACCGAGTGCATGTAAAATAGTTTTTCGGACCAGATACGTTTTCAGGAGTTTCAAGAAATGTGTGCGTGGTCTCTATGTTGACAGTTATCATGGGGTTGAGAGCCACCAGACTGCCAGTGCCATCGGCTAATCCCAGCACAGCGTTCAACAGTACAAAATCATGCCTGTTGCCCAGGATCAATCTAAATTAAGGAAGTTGCCATCTCTCTGAGTGTATCTGATGCTGATGCAAGACCTGAACAAGGTTTTTGCTTTATGTTCATGAATCATCTCTTCTGTCAGAAGCATAGTGGTGCAGGTAGTGGCAGACAGCTGTGGTGGCATGTACGGTGTGCTCAAACACCAAACTTTATGAGCATCTTGCTCATGTCCCACATGCAAGCCAGAGAATCAGCTTGCACATACTGACCTACATCCCTTGACTAGCACAATAAATTAATATCACGATTGTTGTGAATGATAGATTTGCCTGTCCAGCCTCGTCCACAAGGCGAGCAAACACAAAGGATCTTAATCCAATGGGAGTTAAAACTCATCCTGATGACAAGTCTGGACAGGCAAAATCTATTGTTCATCAGAAATGTGATAGAGTGCTTTTCAATTGAGTGTCATAAAACCAAAACCAAAGCAATTACTGTGACCAATCACAACAGAAGTAAGTAGTGCAATGAGCCAATCAGAATACGAAGCAATTACATGTAGCCGACGTAAAGCACGGGAAAGTACGCGTGTGCAAATCACAATTGGTTTTGGTTTTACTTCTCATTGGTTGAGAAAGTGGCGCGCGTTTTCTTGGCCAATCACAGAGCGAAGCAATGCAAAACCATAATTACTTTCGACACTCAATTGAAAACCGCTCTATCACTGTATTTAATCATGGGTTTTCGCTAATCGGCTTCCCAGGAACTTGAGCCAGTCAACTTAACAAAATATCCCGGCCAATGCTTTTGGCTCGTAGATTTCAGTTCATAAGTGAAAAGAATTTCACTAGGTAGGATGAGAATTTTGCTTAATGTGAAAAACTTCTACCAAGTCAAAACATGGTTGTGAATCCAAACTTTTCCCTTGCAATGCTTCATTTGGTTAAAGAACTGTCATACACTTCTTTGTAACCAGATCATTTTTCATGGTTGTAGGCATGGGGTTGTCTAGAGTTACAAGCATTTTCTGTAGAGGATGTTCAACACATTTCCATTGTTTCATTCTAGAATGTGCTGATACAAATGGGAATCCATGTTATTTCACTGGATGGTATGTTGATCAGGGAAGCTCGAAGCTATGTGTTGAAATGTCATGCCTGTTTCAGGTATGCTGTTTTGTATTATTTGTACCATGATGTTGTAGAAAAGCCTGGCTTTTCTTCGTGTTTTCCCTTTTATCTGAGCACTATTTCTTTACAGGTTTTTATATTCACATTGTGCCACCCAAGAGGAAGTCTGAATAGTATCCCATAATGAATCGTGACATCACTGTTGTCGAACCATAGAAGAATTAAGAATTTTTTAATTTATCACCCTTTGACAATGATAACTACTTGAAACAACTACAGGTACATAAAACCGTGGTTACTCTTGCTGAAACAAAACAGCTTTCTAGCGTAATCATGTTCTGATTTGGCTGACATCAGCAGTTTTGAATGAAGCAATGCTTACCACAAACAAAAATTACAGGCAACCATTTTGTACCGGTATTTACAATGTGAGGTCTACTACTGATCTAGAATCAGAGCTCTCTGAGCCAAGTCGTGAATGTGGTATTAGAGTAGCTAGAGGGTTATGATGGTGGATAGGGAAGAATTGGCCAAAATCTTGACTGTGTAGCTTAGAATGAGGTCTCTTAAGGTTAAGTGATAGCTGAAACATAGTCTGTTTCCTTCTCCTGAATTTTCTCTTACATCTGGTTGCTGCAACACTGAATCTGTAACCCCTGAAGGGCATTAAACAACTACACACCAGCCATCAATATCATCATTTTCCTTGGTTGTATTATCAATATCAGCAGTGAAAATGTTGTTTTGGCAATTCTTGATATTATCCTTTGTACATGTAAGAATTTCAAAAGTTTGCAAATCACCACTTGATGTGTCAGAGTGTTGAAAAAATTTCCTGAACTCTTCGTGGGTACTATACAAACAAACAACTTACAAACTTCCTAATTTTCAAGCAAAATACACTTCATGGCAATCAAAACTCCCCCCCCCCACCCCCATTCGCAGCGAAATTTGATCTTGCTGTCAGATGGGCGAATATGAGGATTTCAGTTTGTTACTTAGATCGAGTGATTACGAAATTCCTTGAATAAGACACTCTGAAAAACAGACAATAATCTTTCTTAAATGATACATTAAAATTTTTTCCAGATAAGAATGCTGCATATGTCTAAAAAACAAATGTGTTCAGTTTTTGCCTCAAGCAAATCAATGTGACGCTGAAGCAAGCCAGCAAATTTCGAGTCACTTTGAAGAACCATTTATTGACGACATTACCAAATTTCGCCAAAGTTGCTTGGAATGCAATGAATCGGTCAATTAAACATACAGCACGGTAAAAACTTCACATTCAAACCTGTAAGTTTTTTGCAAGGTGGATTCCCAGAAGCGCTACAATATTTCCGAGAAAGTCAAAAATTCTTTGATGATTCATAGCGATTCCCGGAACGCCAAAACCACAATCTGTCCTCTAAGAGGGATTTCATCACTATTAACTGACTGATTTCCATGTACTGTTTAAGCTGTGGAGTGATCGTTAGAACTTTCTCTTTTGATTTTACAGTTTTAAAAAGCCGTTTCCTTCTGAGAATGGCCCACTGCTATCTTGAACTGACTCACTGTACCATGACAAACACGGCAGCCAGTTTGAAACTAAGGATGTGCTAAAATGGCCAGGTTACCCAGGGAGTTTACAGCAAAATTTATCCCCTTTCAACAGACAGCTATAAGTCGTTCATTGCGCTTGCACGCATTCACAATTTAAAAATGAATTTAAAAAATGAATATTTATAACAGTATAATTGTAGTCTCTTGGAATTAATTAAAATGCACCCTGAATCTGCAAAGTTCAAATTTTATACATTTGGTGGCAACTGTCCTTCGATCTGGCCTGTGAAGTCTTTGAGCTGGTGTCTGTTCCAACTTCAAGTTCAACTTCAACTTTATTCCAGTTGTTTCTATAACTATTTTGGGAATCACTTCTTCCTCTAATACAAAAGGTTGAAGTACCACATGTATATAAGTGGCTACTATCTCTAATATCAGGGTTTTTGTCATTGATATTAAACAATTATTCTACGAGGGCGCGCTGGATATGAAGTGATAAATAACCAACGAGGCGCGTAGCGCCGTGTTGGTTATAATCATTTCATATCCAGCAGCCCGAGTAGAATAATTGTTTTATTAAAAACTCTGCGATGCATAACTGAGAAGTGGAACTAAAAAAGTGAAAGAAAGGAACTCAGAGAAAGAGAAAACTGAAAAAAGGAAACGTTTCTCCATCACATGACTAAACAAAATGGGCGCGAAAACCTTTCGGTGTGTTGCAACGTTTCCGAGGAAAGTTGAAACTGTCCGAGAACAACGTTGAAGCTTTACTTTAGTGTCCTCTTTGGAAAAAGTGCAGAGTTTATTTGCTCTGAATAGTTGTTAATGGTCAGTAGTTTGGCAAAAAATATTCAGTCATTGCTCAAAGAGGGTGGAACGGCTTTCACGTAGATGTAAAACCCGAAGCCGGGAAGCGAAGTTTGTTATTCATCAAAGCAACAGCACCACGGGCGAATTTCATCAAAATGAAGATACAATTTCAATTTATTTTGATGGACTGGAACATTGTCTCATTAGACCTGGTCGGAAACAAGATATACAAGGGAATATATGACCTAGTGTATATATGGAGAATTGGATAAAGTGTGAATAATAAAGAAGCGTTCTCAAGTCGAATTACTCAGAAAAAGAATTTTCTGAGCCCCCCAATGGGAGTCGAACCCATGACCTTCCAGATTACCGGTTGGATGCTCTAACCACTGAGCTATGGGAGACTCGTGGTGAGCGAGGTCATACACTAGGTTCTTATGTGTGACACATGTCCTGCTATCTGCAAGGCTCAATATGTCGTCGTGATAAATGTGAATATATATGATAAATGGAATGGAGACTTGGATAGAGTGTGAATAATGAAGAAGCGTTCTCAAGTTGAATTACTCAGAAAAAGAATTTTCTGAGCCCCGCAACGGGAGTCGAACCCATGACCTTCCAGATTACTGGTTGGACGCTCTAACCACTGAGCTATGGGAGACTCGTGGTGAGCGAGGTCATACACTAGGTTCTTATGTGTGACACATGTCCTGCTATCTGCAAGGCTCAATATGTCGTCATGATAAATGTGAATATATATGATAAATGGAATGGAGACTTGGATAAAGTGTGAATAATGAAGCGTTCTCAAGTCGAATTACTCAGATATCTTATGTTATCTTATCTGTCCTGCAGATAGCAGGACATGTGTCACACATAAGAACCTAGTGTATGACCTCGCTCACCACAAGTCTCCCATAGCTCAGTGGTTAGAGCGTCCAACCGGTAATCTGGAAGGTCATGGGTTCGACTCCCGTTGGGGGGCTCAGAAAATTCTTTTTCTGAGTAATTCGACTTGAGAACGCTTCTTCATTATTCACACTTTATCCAAGTCCCCATTCCATTTATCATATATATTCACATTTATCACGACGACATATTGAGCCTTGCAGATAGCAGGACATGTGTCACACATAAGAACCTAGTGTATGACCTAGTGTATGTATACAAGGGATGCGCAAGACAAATACAATACAATACAACAATACAATACAATACATTCTTAATTATTATCCTCTCCCCATTGGGGCTTTTCAGGGATATTGTACAACACTGGCCGGGGACTTTGCAAGACTGCTTGTGCAGTTTACAATTAATGAGGTAACTAATGAGTGCCCCTGTAATGTGAATATCGAATTAGGACAGACACTAGGGGTGGTCACAGCACGAGTTTTGTTACGTCCCTAGTGGTTCTTTTACATCCCAAAGAATCAGGTTTTTAAGTGAAAGTATTGTGAGACGGGACCTACGGTTTATCGTCCTTATCCGAAAAGACTACAATGTCTAACTGTTTGTAAAATATCATTACCAAGGCAGCACTTTCTCCTCAATTATTTTAAGACCCTGAGTGTTGGTCCAGCTGGGGTTTGAACCCCCGACCTCGCACACCGTAGTCCAGTGCTCTACCACTGAGCTAGCCGGTCGGCAAATGTCCAGGTTTTGTTTCAAGAAATGGTTTATAAAAATTTGCCTTGATGCATTGAACAAAAACTGGAACTGCGGCTGAACAAAACCTACAAGAGGGGCGATTCTTCTCGTTTTTTACAAAACATCGTATCTGTAACTGGAAAGTTTGAAGCTGGTGATTGATACGTTGCATCGAGTAAACGTCGGCTAACATTTTCGGAAAGAAATTAGTTCCCTAAAAAATTCATGAACAGTTCATTTCAGCTTGAATTTTCTAAAAGGAAATTTTTTCCCTAAAATTTTCAGGCAATTAAAATTTCAGCTAGGGAATCCAAACAGATGAACTTTTTCTAAACATCACTTTAAACAGACTTCAAACTCCATAAGGTACTTAAAAATGCCTTCCTACAGTTTTTGGTTGATTTGGCTCGTTGGGTGCCCCTGTCGAGTGCAGGTCAGAACATTTTCAATGTGTGTTAATTTTTTAACAAGTGTCACTGATTGCTGGAAAGATTTTCAGAAGTAAATTATTGCTGCAAATTTTGGATGAAGTTCTTCTTTGTTCAATTGGTTTTGAATAGGCTGGCCCGTGAACATAGTTACAGATTGGCGACGTTGACACTTGTTGAAAAAACTCTTTCGGTATTTCTGTTAATAAAAGTGCGTTTTGCTATTAGCTATAAACATCAACAGCACGGAAAATTTTCTTAGCGCTGCAAGAAATTTTTTAACTTGATCCCAGCACTGTTTCTTTTAACACACTTGGCAATGAAATGTTGAATTCCATTTGTATTTGAAATTTAATGTTAATGACTGCCGTTGTGAGGGAACATTTTATTGAGCTTTCGGCTTTGTTTGCTGAAGCGTTTAATTTGACCATATAAGGTAGTGCAGGGATATGAACTGATAGCCTGTGTCTGGCTAGCCAACGAAAATGCTGACAATCTGATATCCGTAGTTATTAATAAAACAAATTATTTACTTACTGGTAAGAAGTACACTTTAGCAAGTAATTTCTTGAATATGCTGGGCAGTTTCACTCCAGAACTGATGACTTGCACAGAAAGCAGGCCATTGTGTTTAACAAAAAACAAAACCTTGTTGAAATTTTAACAATAATCCAGATCATTTTATAAACATTAAGCAGAGAGGAATAAGCACATACATAAAGAATAAAAATGTGGTTCCTTTTACAAACATTCAGACAAACTATTAATAAATGCTCAAGTTCATAGTGGATAAAAATGCAGTTATATTAACCCATTGACTACCGCAGGTTTTTACATTTTCGGAGTGATTTTCCACCTATAAACGATGAATAGCAATTCGTGACTCTTAATTTGAACTACCAGGGAAAAGTGGTGCTGTCCTAAGGCACTGGAGGCTCAAGGTTTCTGAAAACGTCATTCTGACGTAGCTATTTTTTATCCGTGAAGCGACAACGATGGCCCAAGTTCGGTTTGCTTGCGATTTCTGCTAAATTTACAGCCATTTTTCATCTTTAGCGGCTGCCTGATGAGCATCATTAAGCGTGACGGTAGCTAAGAGTCCACTTTCTCAAAGAATCGAGCAAGGTGATGTACTTTGTTGTTGAATTTGGCTTGTTACTCGACGAACTGGGAATTTGGCCGGTCGAACACTTAGTACCTTTGGGACTCGACTATTGATGAATTTCTCGACCTACCGCCACATATTTTGGAATTTCTGTGTACTGAAGATGACCACGAGCAGGAAAATTTGGCGGTAGGTCGGAGTGGCTGTAACTTAGTTTATATGTGAAAGAATTGGGGGATGGAACGGGCGCTGTCAAAAATTCTCGTTAGTTCCCAGCATGCAATACGCTCAAGATGTTGAAAATGTCGGGAAGGCCCGAATGCACTGGAACAAAAGGCTGTATCTACGCTCGGGAGAAGAATATGAACAAAAAAAGTCATTTCTAAGCTAGAAAAAGGACTGAATTTCGTTATGATGGTTGAATTTTGGTTTTTGGACGATGATTTCCCTAAAAAACATGAAGGCAAAAAGGGGCATTTTTGTTGTTTCTCTTTGACGTTAAAAACGGCCAGTTTCGTTCTTGTCCAAACTCAAAAGGCCATATTTGGTAAAAATCGCTACGTTTCTTGCATTTATTGGATATCCAAATTTAAAGGGCATTCCATTTCGTGCTCACAACTAACAGTTAAGGCAATATTCGTGCGATTGAGAGAGTTGCAATGTTTTGAAGCATGGGAGTTTTTTACGGCCGGTTTTGGCCGGCACGGGTGCCAATGGGTTAAGCTAATAATAATTTATAAAGGGGGATGCTCCGTGATGTATACCCTGGTGTTCCTGGGCTTGATAGAGACCGCTTGATTTGACTTGAGCTGCTTGGCACATCTTCTTTCGAGAAACTCTGCGGTCTTCTTGTGCTCTGATTTATGCCATCTCTTGACCTCTTCTTTGCCGGTTTATGAGGTGTCGTTTCCGTGGATAAATGGCTTCTTTTTGAAGTTGCAGACGGGTCCATGACTGTGAAACTGACAGATGAGAAAGTGGAAATAATCTCAACCCGCCCATAATTAACTGTTTCTAGTAGTATTACACCTATTTTGTCCATGCAAAAATTGGAAATTCCACTGAAACAATTTAGGTTAAAGACAGAAAGTTATATTGACAACAAATCTACGTTTATAAAACCGCTTTCAATCACAACCCAGGCGAGCATCTGTACATGTGTCACTTGAGAGCTTAATAAATGAACAAGTTTTTAGTGAACTTTAGACCGCCATAAACTGGACAAAATGTGGGTTCTTCTGGGTTCTTCTTTGCCAAGATATTACTTAGCTTTCGCTTTGCTTGACTGGCATCCACATTTGGAAAGAACTCAACTCCTTATATGCATAAACGCGTTTGTTCACGAGGTAGTTATGGGTCAGTGATCGCATTGTGACGCAAATGATATTTTCTACAAAAGCAAGTGTTGTCTTGTTTCACAAGGATCGACAAATAAACGCAAGAAAATTGATGAGAAATGGCTAAACTAATGAACAATATAAACCACTCACCTTTCTCTGTGATGATAACCGAGCATTTGGAGCATTTTTTCGATCCAAGATGCCATAATTGCGTGACGTAACACGTGTGACGGTGCGTGGCGATTCGGATACTATTTGGACTTCTTTGATGCCACCCTTTGGTTATGCAACCAAACTGTCTCTTCGTGTCATGTGATTAATTTATAAACATATTTCAGTTACATATGTAGTTGTCCACTATTCAGAGGTGGGACCGCTAATAATAGTTCTGTCTTTCCTTAGAGTAACAAGTCAGTTAACGAAGAAGTTTTGTCCATGGTGTGGTAATAACACTCTTCTTAAAGTATCGGTGAGTGTTGATGAAAATGGTGTCACTCGTTATCGAGTGCCAAAAAGAAACAGACCATTTAACATCAGGGGCAAGAAGGTTAGTATAGCTTCCAGTTTTGTGCATACTGTATTTCCTTGAATAACAAACCCCCTAGATCAAATAAGCGCCCTCCCGCGAATAAGCACGCACCCCCTCTGCCAAAAATAATAGCAAATAAGCACCCCCTTTCACTCCCCCTTACTTTGTTAAATAATAGGGATTCAAGGAAAACCTGTTTCTGTTGTCATGTCACCTAATTTGTAACCTACACTGGCATCAGTACAATAATAATAATAATAATAATAATAATAATAATAATAATAATATAACAACAATAATAATAATAATGAGAGAATTGAATAATAATAATAATAACAATAATAATAATAATAATAATAACTGTATAATAATGTTTACATTTTTTTCTGCTGGTTCATAAGGGATGATAGGTCATGGGACTGGATAAAGAAAGGAGATCTAAAGATCTACTTTATTTATATAGCGCTATTTCTGTCGCTATCCAATAGCGCTTTACAATCTGAAACATGAATAAATTAAACCAAGTAAGAAAATAACTAAGCTGTAAAATTAAAAATAGAAACCAAGAAAAATAGAACCTAGTAACCTAATTAACTAACTAACCAATAACAAATTATCTAGTAAAAAGCTTTCCTAAAAAGATGCATTCTAAGATTGCGCTTGAATTGTGACAAATTGTCGCTTGAACGGATTTCCAGTGGCAGTGCATTCTAAAGTATATGTAGGACAGTTATTTTCATTAAGTCCCTTCCAGTTATTCTTTGTCCTTGTGCTTTCAGAGATCTTTTATGTGCATTAACCAAAATAAAGTTACAGTTCCCTGAGAAAAACGTAATAAGAGCCTGCCCTCGATTAAGTGCCCCCCTTTTTGGCGTAAATTTTAAATAAGTGTCAAGGCGCTTATTCCAGAAAATACGAAAATAATGTGAATGATCATCACAGTTATCTCCTGGCCCGCCTAGATTAGCTTTGCTACCTGCGGGTCAGGTAATCCTGTATTTAAGTAATAGCAAATCAATAAAATCAACTGTTCAACTGTTCAGTTATGAACACTACTAAAGCAGTAGTGAAAATAAAGCCCGAAAACGGCTTGTACAGAAGTCGAAGCCACAACCTCTGCGATACCGGCGCAGTGCTCTACCAACTGAGCTAACAAGCCAACTGGGAGCTGGTCATTTTGTTGGTTCATAATATACCTGTGAGTGATGAATATGTGGGAATGAATATATTTATTTATTTATTTATTTGTTTATTTATTTATTTGCCAAACCACAAATAGCATTATTATAAGGAAAACAAAAAAGATAGAATGGATAGAAGTTACAATGGCGAGGAGGCCTAAAGGAAACTATGAAGCTTATGTTAATTAGGCCTCCTCAGTTATTGTTTTACAAGATGAAATTTTGAAAAAAAGAACATGACGACGGATACAATTACAATAGGTTACAAGCTGCAAAATGAAAAACATATATTTGAACTGTGGATTAAAGAATGAATATGCGAGTGATCATCACAGTTATGAACAGTACTTGAGCAGTAGTGAAGATAAAGCCTGAAAAAAAAATTCAGGCTTGTATAGGAGACTAACCTTACTTACAACACAAGCATTACTTAAACACCACTAATAGATACAAAACTCTTACTTAACAATAACAAAATTAAGTGTACTTGTAACAAAAGTGGCACATCAAGGAAAGAGAAAAATATAGGGCCTGATGAAAATACAGGGTTAAAAGCTATTTTCTTTGTAAAAGAGAACCTTAATACATGTATCATTCGAGTAAAATCGTCTGTTTTATCAATTGTTGAAAGGGGAGATCAAGGAGTTATAATGACCGGAGTATTTTGTGCCACTTCTGCTGAAATGCATTTTGTGTTCCTGTAACAACTGAAACATGTTTTTAATTTTAAAATTACATCTAACCTGGTTAGCATATTCTGTTAAGGATGGTTTAACGTTTTTGTACTTGCAGGAGTGAATGTAATATATGCCAAGAAGTAAACAATAATTTAGTAAACAAGCACTTTTTTCTCCTTTAAGACCTAAACATTGACATAAAGTTAACCTTGTGAGGCTGCCGTGCTATTAAATCAACCAAGACACAGAATAGTTGAACACTATTCCAAAAAGCCTCTGTGGTCGGGCATTCCCAGAAAAGGTGAAGCAATGTTTCTTGTACTGTTTGACAAAAACAACAAATATTTTTTTTCTGATTTTGTAGCAATTCTCCTATGGAAAAATTGGAACTACATTCTTCTGGTCAAAAGTGTTGGGACAGTTCACGGCACATGACTTCAAAGAGCCTCTCTTAAGAGCAAGACCGTGCAAACCCCCCTCCTCTCTTAAGGCTAAGACCGTGCAAAACCTGCTGCCCCTGTCAATGTTGATGGAAAAACATTGACAGCTAACATTCTCTGCACAAAAAAGGGGAGGTGTCCCAACAACTTTTGGCCAGAATTGTCTGAATCTGAAGTAATCGATGGCACTGAATGCCACGGCCACTCTTGTCACCAGGTCGGTGCCTTTTGACTTTGGAGGCACTTCTCCATTCTCAATGGTGGTGTTGACTGCATTGACATGATCAGTCTTCAGGTGCTTCTACAATTCGGCGGCAGCGGGATTCAAGTGGTATGATCTGGTGATGTCTTTGTGCGCGACGAGGATAGCTGCGAAGAGTGGCTCGAAGTCTTGGAGTCGGAGGTCTGCCAGGTAATTGGTGGCTTCCTCTTGTTGTGGAGTGGGTTTTCGCGTGTTAGTAACGGAAATCAGGAAGCAGTCCAGAAGGCCATGGCTTTTGTCCATTCTAAAAATCAGCAGGGCTGCGTGTTGAATCTGGGTTGATCCACGGAGGGAGAAGGCCGTGTTAGACTCAATTTCTCGGGTGGCTTCTGTCACGAAGTGATAAAAAGCCGATTCTCCACTCCACAGTTTACACAACAACTGAACGTCAACAGTTGCGTTATCTTCGTCATTTTAAGTAATTTGTTAAGGATGTCAAACAACTCTGGCGATGCCACGAATGCTTTCCCTTGCTTGGAAATGGTTTTGACAAGTCCTGATGATGTTGTTGCGCTGACGAGGGTCTTTTTTGAGATTGTGTCAATGTCACGGAGTGCGGCAAGCACAGTCTCTATCGCAGGCGATTTTCCAGTTCCTGGATGGCCAACAGACACGGTGTAAAGGTTCAGGGGCTATAGATGTGTTCCATTAAGGAAGTGCGCGTCACTGTTTGCAAGCAGAAATGAAGTGGCGGTCATCAGTGATGGAAGCAGATAACCAATGGAGCTGCCTATGGATTTGGCTTTGGCTTCCAAGAACTTGAACATGTCGTCTGAAAACAGATCCTCGTAATTGAAAGCAATGTCAGAAAGTCTACGATGAAATGAAGCCCAGGTGTTTTCGTTTTGACGCGAAAGACGTACGATTGGATTTGACATTGTGTACCCGTTAGCTTTCATACGCCAATGGTTAGAAAGACCAACGTACCGAGATTAAGATAGTTCATTAAGAATTAGCCAATGAAAAAGTGAGACCTCTTCGAGAATGGAAATAGAGTGCAAGGCGCTGAGATTAAAAAGAAATTTGGGAAACAAAACAATAGAAAGATGTGTAACACTTTTCGTTTCATTTAAGTAATTCACTGAGTCGGCAATTTAAGTAATGATAACACATTACCAATGAAAAGGTGAGACTTTTGCGGGAGTAGAAGCAGAGTGCAAGGCGCTGCGATTAAAAAAAAAAATTGGGAAACCAAACGATAGAAAGATGACTTTTCCTTTCGTGTGAGTGATTTACTATGTAGGCCTTTTGAGTGTTAAAGTTTGTTGGGAGTGAACCAATCTTAAGGTGAGACTTTTTCTTGCTGAATTGCAAAGCACCGCAAAGCGTAATTGACATGAATAAAGCCACGTGTTGGCATTGTTAATGAATATGGACCATTCACAAGGAAAGATCTTCGCTTGCTGAATTGCAAAGTAGGGTAATGAGTGGCCAAAATTCACTTGTGTGTTTCTTCCTCTGAAAAAGGAAAATGTTGAGAGTCGGAGTTAATGGTAAAGTGTATAGAACTTTTGGTGTTCAGGCAGGCAGTAGCAGAAATACAAACAATTGTGGTACGCAGTGTGCAAGTGGAGTCAGAAGCTACCAGTGAAAAGAGGGTCCGGGAACATCGCACTGGACTTACGATGATGTTAAAGACAAATTACTCTGTAACAGAGAGTTTAATTCGATGGTTAATGAATGAAGGATTG
>JAEMWC010001808.1:5000-17500 GCA_016490735.1 Pachyseris speciosa
ATTTCCATTTCGAAAAGTTAAAGAAAATTGTCCAACAGTCAAAGTCCAAATCGTTCGTAAGTCCTCAATTTGCTCAGTAGCCAGGCCACGGCCTAGTAGCCAGGCCTTTCGCTAGTTACCAGTTCCTACAGTTCAAATTCGCGGAAACTCCGCGACACACGTTGTGTATTCACCCAACGCGTTCGATGTTAGAGCGCATATCGCGAGGGTTCTAGCGAAGTAAATTTGATCATCGATTGAAGAAAAAGCCATTCTTTGATTTCAGGCTACCGCACCCCATCGCACCTCTTACCATTTTTCTGTTATTTGCGTTCAAAGTTTGTTGATTTGTAGCGGTAAACACGAGCTCTGGAGCACAACATCACAATTACAGATCGTCCCTAACTTAGCTGCTAACATGCCAGTGGAGTAGTCCCAAACTGAAATTTGCTCAATTTTCGTAAGTTGCTCCGATGCTTTGAGGTGAACGGGTCTTCTTAAGAGGGAAAACCGTCTTGTCATGTATGTGTTATGGTTCAATTTTGTCCTTAGCTTCGTTTAATTTTTTTCTCCCTCTGACAAATTAAAAGCTTAACTTATATGTGCGGAAATTTGAACACTGTCACCCCAGAATATTGAACTGAGTTGATTTTCCCAATTAATTACTTCTCAGGTTTGTTTTCTTCTTGTCTCTAGGTTGGCTTCAGTCTTTTGGTTTGGCCATAATTATGTCATCAAGGATTTCAACAGTCAAATGTTATTGCTTGAATCAAAAAATATAATTTCATGACTCTGGTCTTACGCATAACAATGTTCGTTTATCTCAAAAGGTTATTCTCCAAGAAACAACATGAACTTAACCGAACAGTTAATGTGTGTCATGTCTTTATTTGTTGCCAGACTTGGTATATATTTTAATATTTACAGTAAAGTAAGACAGCAGTGGTAACATAACATAACATAACATAACATAACATAACATGACATATAAAGAAGAACACAGTTAATACAGACAGTGTCTGCATTATCTGAGTGTCCATATGAAGCAGGATCCGCTTAGATGAAAACTCATTTTTTATTGACATAAAGAAATGATGTTCAACCCCTTACCTGAACTTTAATGCAGGCAAACAAAAACCTTTGCTCATTCAAATAGTCTTACACTGAAATTAATGCAATCAATTAAAATAGTCCATGAGTATCAGTTTGCTATTCAGCGGCCAGACTGTATAATTTCTTTATGTTTGTGGGTACCATACAACCTAAAGCAAAACCCTTGAAAGACCGTTGGTATTTCCTTCCAGATTGTCACTGGAAGGTGTTCAAATCACCAGTGCCCATATAACTTTGTATTACAGGGCTATACACTTTGGTCACATTAAAGCGTCAGTTATTCTGTATTAACTGGTGGCAGGCCAATGTAAGGAAAATGTTTGAGCTTGTTATTGGGACAAACTGTGTAAATATGTCTTTTATAGGTGGGTGTCCAAAAAGTGTTGTTCCATTGTACTCTGAAATCTCTCCTTATGACCAACTCTTTCATTATTATGGACACTTCCCTATGATGGACACTTCTTTTTGTTCTGAAAAAACTGATATCCATTATACGTGAAACTTTAAGCAGACACCCTCTAGCCTCAGTTAGTCCCATTCTTTTTTGTATGTTTATTGTAAAATGAAACCATATAAAAGTGGATACCTGTTAAGCAGACACTAGTAAGGTCCTGTAACTGTCTGCATACTTTATACAGATTTCAATGTTGCAGTCTTACACCTCTGTAATAGAAATGTTTTTTTGGCTGAATTGCTTTGGTCTTTGTAAAATGTACTTACATTTTTTTGATAAATTATGTAACTTATACTATTTCATTTGTTTAGTGCAGGCTAATCCTAATTTAAACTGTCTCTGAACAAGGGTATCTATCTGGCTTACATGCAGAGGGTTCAATTTATCATTGGAATAGTGTCTTACACCAATGTTTATTTGTTCTTTGATTACTGCACCACCAGGTGCTTTGGTATTGTTAAATTCAACACTACTTTATAAAATGAAAAAAGGAAATGCCTTTAATGCTACAAGTTGAAGATATTTTAGCAACAGGAGTTGACTGGTTATCTGGTCAACTAGTTTTTAGTCTCTGTGTTCACAGGCTCAGAAATTCCATTTGAAACGTGAATTATGAACAGTTCAACTTCTTAATATAGTCACCTTTTGGAAAGGAAACCTTTCAGTAATTAATGGGTCCACATCAAGTGTTTCACTGTCAGAGAAGCAAAGAAACCATTTGGACTTTTACTAGTAAAACACCATGATTTAAAAGGTGGCCATATTGAAAGGTTGACCACGAGGGGATTGACTGTATTTATGACCGTCTTTCAGAAACTATCATTTGTGAGCAAATACTTTTCCTGACTCCAATAATCAACTGCACAGGCATTATTAAGTATTATATTCCATGAAGATATACTTGTATAAAAGAAGAAAGGTCCCAGTAGCTTGTCTGTTGCTTGTCTGTAGTTGTTTGTTGCTGTTTAAGATTTTTGATGATCAAGGGTCCTTGAATCTTTTTTTTTTTTGTTTCTTTTTGTTTAATTTTATAGGCTGGATGAAGGCTTTCATTTTGTTTCATCAAGTCCATGTCCCCTTTGCCAAAGATTTGAATTTTAAAAATGTGGTCATTTGTTTTGTTTTCCAAGACAAGACAAATTTAGCACATAGAGCAAACAGTACAATTAAATAGTCTTATCCGCTGCAATTTGAACTTCATCGCTGAATATTCAACAATTATTCACCGAAGTGGAGGTGAATATCCACCACTTTCACCGACACTGAGGTGAATAATTGTTTTAGTATATACCACACAAGCTGAATAATAGCGGACCAAAACGTTACTTTATGTGTGACAATATACCGACAAGCAGTCGGAAATTGTAAAATCTCGCGCGCTGGCCGCTCGGAGGTGAATAGTACTTACTAATCACCTCCGAGTTAACCAATAAGAGCGCGCGAAAAGCACTATTCACTTGTGTGGTATATACTAATCCACTTTATTGAGAATTTACTGGCATATTATTTTGAGAACTACAGGCTCAAATGCAAATGTAAGGTCTCGTCGGAAGAATAATCCGAAATTTTCCTACGGCAACGGTAAACAGCGATGATAACCAGCCCTTGCTATCACTGAATCTACACACAATGCTTTAAAACGGCAGTTGGTCAGGGTATCGTGCATGTGCTTTCCTCGCAACTGAGTAGCTCCGATCGAAAATGTTACATTTCGTCACGTGTGCTTTGCCTTTGAATCGACCAGCAGAGCAAAAGCTTCGTTTAGGATGAAACCTGTGTCGATTAGTTCAAAGTAAACGGGAAAGCGGATGATATAAAAAGCGATCCCGGCCGATTCAGTATTCACTGGAGCTAAAATTCGTGCTAACTCGAGGTCCGCACAGCTTGAAGGTTCGTTGCAAATGAACGGAACGGCGTTCGACTCGATAATACGCCCCACGATACCTTGCGGACGGTGTCCAACCTCCTCTGGTCTCATCCCGAATATGTGCCCCTGGGTCTCCGAGGATGAGTGACACTAAATTCAAACATAGCGCGCTAATTTCAATTGTATATTTTTTCTTCGGAAATGTTTCAACCATTTTATTACATCTATCACTTAGTACGCTCGCTGTGATCTGTCAATTTTGCGAGCCGTATTCTACAGTTCGGCCCGCTTGACTTCAGCTAGTTTTCTTTCCCGCGCGTCGGAGTAACCTCAGAGATAAAATAAATATCTTACTAACCTCGTTTTCTCGGTCCGTACAGTAAGTTACGGATCCACTTTTTTTCCCCATTAAAATGGGCCATAAATCAACGGGAAAAAAAACTCTGTCCGTAACTTACTGTACGGACCTCGAACTCGGTTAGTGAGAGGTATGCATTTGATTTTAGCCTGCAGGAAAGCATAGAGAATGTGTATTCTGGAACTATTCAGGAGAAAAGTAAGCAAGTCACTTTACTTTTATTTAACCACGATTGTTTTATACAAAATTATATAATAACCAAATTAATACGAGTGCTCGATTAGTCAATCAGCTATGGTTTTTTCATTCCAGTAAACTCATGGAAATTTCGCGCGCCTTCTGAATTATGGTATTCTGTGTACCTTTGGCTATATTTTGGTTGATGTTTGCACTTCAGATACGCTATACTCATGTGCTGTTGTCAATTAGTTTTAAACGTTTGCTCTTTCGTTAGTCCCAGTGGTTGGTCGGGGGAAGGATGTCACGTGAAGGAATTCACTAGCTCAGAAACAGTGTGCGTCTGCAATCACTTGACACATTTTGCCGTTCTCATGTACTTCACGTCGCTGGTAAGTTTAGTTTGTGTTTCTTACCAGTCGCCCTCGAGCCAGATCAAAAATTAATTTTCCTATGTACCAAGCTTTCGTGTTTAAACTATGAAAAGCAGTTATTTGTACTTTCAAAAACAATAAAATAAAAATGTATAGATGGTCATTGCAAAAACTTTGTGTTTCAAGATGATGTAGTCTTTCATCTAGAACGACACCGAAATTCTAGGCTGGAAAAAACCAGAATTAATAGCTAAGGCTATAAATTCTGCTCTCCTTCTGAAGCCTATATTTAATTAGATAAAGCTTCTGCTTTATTTGGAAAGAAGGAAAACAAATATAGGGGCTTTCGCTCAACCAGACATATAAATAAAAACAATGCAAATGTTCAATCTTATCTGAATCTGACAATAAGTTCCTAATGAAAATAAGTTCCTAAGGTTTCATTGGGTGGCTAGTCTCAGAGCAACGCCTATTATGTTTTAGGGCATAGTTTCTTGTGTAGATTGACCAGAATGTCGTTATTCCTTCTCACTTTCGTGTTTGTTTTGTTCTTTTTATCCTTAAACAGCCTCAAACTGAGATCGATATCTTAAATATCCTCACATACGTGGGTCTGGCGTTGTCTGTAATGGGAGAAGTTATCACAGTCACCTGCTACGTGATGCTAACGTAAGTCATGAAGAACATAGGGGAGAATATCCTCGGGGTTTCTTTGGAGGTAATGTTTGGGGGTGGCATGAGCGCTCTGCCCTCTATGAATTTTCTAACAGCGCGAGAGGGTCAGGGCAGGAGAGCATGCCTCTAATAAATTCACTACACTATTATCATGGGAGATCCAAATTCAGTTTTTCCTTATTAGACATCACGAAATATTTCGTCGTTAATGGAATCGCCATAAGCTCGACGTGGTCCCGCGTGAGCATTAGTAGGGACGCTTCCCAATACAGTTTCCTATGTTTGCAATTATAATACTAGATATGCCACTAATCAGAACCTGTAAAGGCCACCCTCTAGATCTAATTATGGCCTTGTAAGATTCAGAGTAGTGGTATTGCAAATCTGGGAGGCAATACCCATTGAAGTTAAGTGTCTGCCCCTTAATACTTTCAAAAAAGAATACAAACTTCTGCTACTAGACAGTCAGTGAATAAATTTCAATGATTATCTAGCTCTATTTATTAATTAATCTATCTTGCCTATTTATCTGCCTTGAATAGTGATTACCTATGTATGTTCTGTAAATAACCGCCCCTCACTAGCAACTGCACTGTCAGTGGTAGTGACCAACTCGATCGCTCTGCTCCTTTGGTCAAATTAATGCCTAATGTACGTGTAAGCTAGCTTACACGTACATTTTTTTTCTATTCTTGTACACTAATATTATGCTTGAATAAGTGTGAATAAACTGAAACTTGAAACAATGTATACTCATTTTTATACCAAAAAGGCTGAGAAAGACAATTGACTGGTTCTCTCGTAATATCATCAAAATTCGAAAACACAAACGAAGGGCACCACAAGGCTCCTTTTGCGATGTACACCCGTGAAACAAATCTCCATGGGGAATTTCAGCCGATTGGGTGCTTTTTCTTACAACGGCAAGACTTTGAAATTTGATTTAATTCGTAGCGCCCCAAAGTACATAGTTTCCCCACAACTTTGTTCTGAAGGGTAATGTCGAATCAGAAATCATTATTAGTCTTTTTCTTTTCCTTTTACTTAACCTTTAAATCCTTTGCGTTTGATCTTATTCATACGTGCAAAAATAGTTGATCATAAAAGTTACGAATACCCCTTGTTTATACAAGGAAGACATTTTTCCCTTTCTTCTTCTGATAAAACCGAGTAAATTGTATAATGTCTGAGAATTTTTACGAAATGTCTCGAGGGCGCTCATATTTGAAGCAGGCTACGTTTTTTTTTAACGAAAAACCAACAACCTTTCATCTAAAGATCGAGCTGAACTCCAAATTGCGCAAAAAAGAAACAAATCCGCGGCAGTAAGATAGGGCTGCCATACCCAAAAGGTACTAATGACTAGAATTATTGTTAACTTCTGTCTCCATGTTTTCTTTGAACGACAAGTGAGAACGTGATTTGGAAAACACTTTATTTGGAGAAGAACTAGCTGCCGACGTGATTTATATTCATGCATTGTATTTTTATCTCCCATCAGAGACAAGTACTCACCCTTATCTCAGATACGTGTCAGTTTGGTCACTTCCCTGTTAGCAGGACAAATCACATTTCTTGCAGGAATTGATGCAACCGAACACAAGGTGACGAAATTTCTCAATTTTTATTTACTTATCTCCGTTGTTGTTTTACTTAAAATGGTTCCTCCGGTAAGATTTATGTTATCCATTTGTACCCGCGTTCAACAGCAGAACTTTATTAAGGTGTCTGTCAAAGAGGAGAGGGTGGGATTGAATCAAATGTAGGTAAGACGGAATGTCGCAGAGGTTCAGCGTGGGTGAGACCTAGATGGTTCATCTCCCCCTCTCTGCCCCGTTATGTACCGTAAAAGCGCTATTAAGTCTCCCTCTCTAATTAGCCTCACGTTTGGGAATTGGTTTTTGTAATACGCCCCTCCTCTCTAATAATCCCCCCCCCCCTTTTGGGACACGAGATTTTGTAATTATTCCCTCCTATTCCCTCTTACCAAATAAGCCCCCTCCCCTCTCTATTAATCCCCCCTCTCAAATAAGCCTCCCGTTAATAAGGCCTGAAATTAAATAATTCCCCCCCCCCCCTGGGGGGGGGGGGGCGTAATATAGCTTTTACGCTATCCAGTTAAAAAAAATGGAGCGAAGTCAGAAATGTCAGGATTGTCAGATTGACGGTTGTCAGGAAGGCGCCGCCTGGGTAAAACGTTGTTGGTTCGGTATTCTAATCCTCCTTGTTCTCTTCAACTTTACGTGACTTAAGAATCTTAAGATAGAGGTGCATGGCGTGGACAGGAGTCGGGTTTCGCCACTGGGCTTTAATTTGACTTGTTTTAATTTATTGAATACATACGTTATTGAATACATACGTTGTACGTATTTTCTTTCAACACATTGTAACACATTGTTTCATCAAATTTGAATCACTAATAACAATCTGTTTCCTTCAAGGCACCTGTGTAGCAGTGGCAGCTCTAATGCAGTACTTCTTCATGACAGCTTTGTGTTGGATGCTTGTTGAGGGAATTTACCTTTACTTTTTTGTTGTTAAAGTTTTCAACGTCGCCGACAAAATGTCTGTGTATCATGGCATATCGTGGGGTAAGGTTTAATTTGAGAGTATTCAGATAGATACTGATAAAATATTTTAACCAATATTTTAAAAGATGTAAATTGATGTTGGGTGCTACGAATCGCTTTAAATATTAGGCATAACTGATGTAAACTGAGCGTGCTTGGATAAATGACTTTCACAGGCAGGTTTTGCATTTGCGGGCCGCCACGAAGCTCAAAATCTCACAGGATTGACTGACAAAACATAACTTATCAAAGGAAACAAAGGACCTTAGCCCTGAGACGATGGAGCTCCGTGATATGCAGGTCCAAAGAAATTTCAGTCTCAAAAGCGGTTTCATGTAAATTGATCTTTACAGGGCATTGTAAGCCGGCTAAGCGCTATCTCATATTTATTTCCTCAGGGACTCCCGTGGTTTTGGTTGCCATATCACTGAGTATTGCTGCGGGAACAGACGGGATCACGAGTTTTGTCAGCGACACACAGTAAGTTAAAGCTGACTTAATTGTGTGTCGTCAGTATTTTTCTACGATTGTAATCGGTTTAAATTAATCACTTGAGGAAATTTCAACCAATAAAAAGCCAGCTATCGGGCGCAAAAATATGAGCACCAAAGTGACTTAAATCAAGACTACCAAGAAAATTTTTGTGTTTTCTTGTCATGACTTACGTACTCTTTTACCGTATGAAGTACGAGTACAGAGGCAGAGGCAGATTCAGTTGAGGCCCAGATTGCACACGGGAAATATATATTAAAATGTTAATTATTTCGAAAATGGTCGCCTAAATTTGCCTAGACGACAAGATACAGGGTGGATAATAAGACATCGGTAATTGCCAGTCAACTGCTACTCCTAGAATATCCTCGTCAACATTCTTCTAACAACGCAAATGTTTTTGGCACTTTGTTTCTTTGAATGCAATTAACACCCTCTGTATTCCAATCCAGAATTATTAATTAGTATTTTACTGAATTAGTTGCGATGTTAACAATCTCTGCCGATCAACATGCAAACGCAGTGCTCTTCATAATGATCAGCGGTATTTAAAACTTTATAAAGACATGCGCGCTGTATTGCTTATGAAAGCCATATTGAATTAAATCGGCTTGGATCTTGTTTGTAGTCTTCCAGTTAGGTTAATACACTCACGACGGCTATTCTAACGCAATTTATCTGCTGAAAAAATGAAACTTACCAAATGATGTTGTTTTTTGGCTTTGGTTTTTTGTTGCTTTTGTTTGTTTCTTGTTGTTCTTTTATTTTAATCACTTTCTTTTGTTTGTTCGTTCGTCTGTTTTCTTTGGAGGGAGCAGGAAATATCCGTGATAAGTTTTTTATTTTCTTATCATTTTAACTCTAAGCTGCTGGCTGTCGACCTCTTACCGTCTCATCTGGATATTTGTGTCATTTGTCCTAGCGACTGAGCTTGTAAGTAACAAGTAACAGGTAGCCGAACCACATTCTAAAGGACAACCTTTTTATTTCAATAATTGCCATGGAAGTTTAGCTAGGAAAATTACACTCTATTATTCCCATTGGCTTCGTCGAAACAAGGATCTTTGACATAAATTTTCCTTATTGAATCAATATATCAAACTTCTCTCGATTTTCTGCATCAAAGTTGTGTAATTTTTGAGGTTCACCTCATTTGACATCAAATAACGTTAACCATCTCTTTTATTCCCACTCTCAAGCTGAAATAACTGCTGCGAAGTTTTAAGTAGTCCTTCTATGTTATTCACCTTGTACCTTCCCCCAAAGCCATACCGAGAACTGAACTGAGTATCTAAACGACTATAATTTCAGACCCGGAAAAAAACGGATTCTTGCATGTAAAGTTCATAATACGGTCTGAGCCGACAAATTGTTCTCAATTATATTGTGCGTTTGTGGTGAACTCCACGGAAAATAGAACTGATTCATACTAAATGTTCCTCTTCACCAGTCATTCTCAAGCTTGAAACTCGGAAAAAATTCAGGGCCCGCTTGTTCGGAAGCCGATTAACCCTAATCCAAGATTAAAAATTAACCAAGGACTTACTTTCTCTGTCCACAAACGTTGTCGGTATTCTGCAAAATTTATATTAGAGGGCGCCGATCCTGAAAAACAAGCAACAAGAAAAAAGAAGCTTGCATCGAAAAGTTAAAAACTGCAACCAAATTTTGCGCTAATCCTTGATTAAGTTAATTCGACTTACGAACAGCCGGACCCAGATTTCGTTTATAAAAGAGTATATCGTAAACGAACAGATCTAGATAGCAAGAAAAGCAATTTCCATTTTTTTAAATTTTGGACAAGATGTTCATGGACACACTCAAAGGTTGAAATAAAACCACAATACTGATAGCGAAAGATTGTTTCCTAAATTGGCTTTTTTTTATGAAGATGAACGTGTTGATTCTCGGGCGAGTTATTAAGGAAATGGTGTCAATGGAACAAACAAAGGACAAGCAAACAGAACAGATCAGGTGAGACTTGGTACCTTAAGGACATGGCAAAACATGGAAATGTTTTAGCAAAAGCCGTTGTCAGCTGCTTTGCGTTCAGCTTCCCTTATCGTTAATTTTCTTCGCTGGCTGAATATTTGCAATATTTGTTTTTAGTTTAAAAGAATTCATTCATAAGCTACTTCATAAGCTCCTTCATAAACTACAACATTATTATTTAGAAGTTTGTCAGCACTGGCAGTTAACGAAATGCCTAATGAAATGGAAAGAGGAAATCAATTTGAAAGGTGCCTTGTTTATTGCAGGCTTGGAATCAGAGCATGCGTGGTGTTAGTTCCTCTGCTGGGAATCACGTGGCTGTTTGGTCTTCTGACACCATTGCACAGGGCGTTTGTCTACTTATTTGTTATCGTGAATTCTTTTCAGGTATAATGTACATAAAAGAATGTTGTCTTAGTACCAGGAATCCCTAAGGTCCGGTTCAGACGCCGTACTTCAGCCGAGCCGAATCGAATTTAACGATAGGCCGACCCGAAATTAATTAATCATGGCTGAATTGATTCAGACACCGAACTTTATTCGGCCGAAACTCGAAGTACACACGTTACCTTCGTTGAGCTTGGCCCGCCAAGCCACCATTTTTTTTTTCTTATGCAACATTCCTTTGCGCATTCGGTCATGTAAAAACAACATGAAAAATACATTAAAATGATTTATGCATTTGATTCGGCTCATGTGAAGTACGGCGTGTGAATCAAAGCCCTTCTACAGCCGTTCTTCCCGGATGAGCCAGGCGCGGGGATTAATAGCTCAGCCGATCTAAATTAAATCAGCCGTTCCGAATTGATTCAGACGCCGTACTTCACATGAACTTAATTCGTTGAATTCGATTCGGCTCGGCTGAAGTACGGCGTCTGAACCGTGCCTAAGACACTTTTTTTTACCGTTACAGCCAATCTTTATTTTCGTTTTGGAAAACTTTGTATTTGTGCGTACATCCTTGATAGTGGTAACATAAACCCCTTTCGTGTATATGCGGTTTGCTCGTTGGTTCAGAACTCTTATCAGCTTTATCTTTACAATACCTATATAACTACTAAACCACCTCGTACCCGTCTACCTACAGAGCTTACCTACCTACCTACATACCCTCAGTAACTACTAACATATTGTCTTATCCGACAAACTACCCACCCAGTACCCCTTTGCTTCTCTGAACCAACCACGCAATGACCTCCCCTCCCCTGGCCTAACTACTGAGCTACCTGGTGACCTACCAGCCTGTGTTAACACTTTAATATGAAGTTTTGTCCTTTATTCAACAGGGTTTCATTATTTTTGTTTTTCACTGCGCAAGAAACACTGAGATAATTAATCTAGTTCTTACATAGCAACCCTAACCTTATTAGAGAAAACAAATGCGCACAAATGCCTTGTGACGCATAATACAGCTACCCATAATGAAAAAATGTTACTAAAGAGTAACAACATAACACTAATGAGTTGTTGTAAATGATCAGGTGCGAAAACAACGCTGGTCAATCTGAGAGGGGGTGGGAAGGGGGAATAAATTATTTACAGTTTGTTTATCAAGTTTTTGATGGGTCAGACACTGTTTTTTTTGCAGTTTCATAACTTATTTTTTCTACAGGCAGTTTTGAAGACTGTTGGCAGGAATATGTGACAGGTTTTGATTGCTGTTGAAGATTCATAGTTGCGTTACTCATGGTTGCGTGAAACTTGAAAAACAGGAAATTCATATCGTGACAAGGATCGTGGTAGTAATTGACAACCAGCAGATTAATGTAAGTTTGAGCGACAAGTTGATCACGTGAACATAGAATACATGGACAATGAGGATTGATCCGCAAAAGGGAGAGTCGAGAAAAAACGTGTTCGGTGACGGTCGAGAATTTTGGGAGCTTTGTAACGAATAAAAGATATCTGAGACGAGACTAGTGTTGGGTGAACTGCTGATTTCCAACACTAAGTGGCACCTCCGACGGGACTAACGAGACCACGAAAATGGAAACACTTCTAAAGGAGATTGCTACGAAACTCCAACTTCTAGAATTCAAGCGAAACAAGGCTAAAGACATCGTTGAAAAGGGAAACACAGCGACTATTGAGAGGCATCGCGAGGCACTGGTGGCGCTGGCCAAAGAGGTGGATGTAGTCAAGGGGAAGATCGAAGAAAAGAAACTAGAAGGCGGTGAGTCGATGGAGGAGGTATGTACCTGGAGTAATTCAGTAGAAGCGAAAATTGAGGGCGTAGACTCGGAGATTGAATATCTGGGAAAACACTTAAGTGAATCGAGACAGCAATTGGAATTGGCTAAGAAAGAGGGTGAAGAAGCTTTACTAGAAAAGGAAAGAGAAAAACAACTCAAATTCGAAAAGGAAAAGTTGGAAATGAAACTAAAATACGAGGAGAAGTCCGCAGAACTAAGAAAAGGGAACCAAGGGGAGTCGAGTGGTTCGCACGCAA
>JAEMWC010001808.1:22500-35000 GCA_016490735.1 Pachyseris speciosa
TGACAAGGATCGTGGTAGTAATTGACAACCAGCAGATTAATGTAAGTTTGAGCGACAAGTTGATCACGTGAACATAGAATACATGGACAATGAGGATTGATCCGCAAAAGGGAGAGTCGAGAAAAAACGTGTTCGGTGACGGTCGAGAATTTTGGGAGCTTTGTAACGAATAAAAGATATCTGAGACGAGACTAGTGTTGGGTGAACTGTTGATTTCCAACAATTGCATTGACAGAAACAAGTTTCAAAAGTGTCAGCATTGTTTGACGAATGTTGGTAAGGGCGTGTCAAGGGACCCCACTGGGCAGAATAGGGTTGCCTATAGATCCAATGATTCTGAATTAATGAGGTTGGACATAATGTACTATGTAGTTTGTGAATGTTATCTTGTGCAGATCCGGGCGCGCCTCAAGAGAAGACTCCAAGCTCGCATGTCCAACTCCGAGAAGGCAACCGAAGTCAAGAAATCTTCACTGGCTAACCAAAGTGCTGTTGAGGAACAGCTAACGCTAAGGGATACTTACGAATTACGCGAGTAGTTTGTTTCTGGCTGAGTGACGCATTGGCCGCAGCCGAGACAATTTCTTTCTTTCTTCTTTTTCGAAATGTTGACATTATCCGTAATAAATGGAAATCCTACGAAGAATTGGTTTTAAGTGGCGATAAGTAAGTCTTTACTTTTACTTTACTACGGAACTACATCAGTGTAAGTAATTTAATACGTACATACACATAAAAAATATTAAGTGAGTAATCTTCATTTTTAGGTAATTATGGAATTTCTATCTTGTAAGTAATTTAATAAGAACACGCACAGAAATTTCATGTAACTTAACAAGCACGCACATAAAAAATAGAATAAAATGTAATGTAGTAATAGCTTGTGAAGAGTACATTAAATAAAATAAAAGGATACGAATATGATCTATTGTGCATACATGGTTCATAGGGGGAGTAACCAGCCCTTACTCAATAAATTGATTACATTTATAAGACGATATCGATTAGTAGGGAACAATACTGAGCCCCATAAACGAGTAGGGGGCTTTAGTAGCGCGGAGGACGGCAACGGTAACAAGAAAGCCACAAGCAAATACAGTCACTATGCATGTGTACTTTTTGGCACATTTCTTTGCCGTCCTCTATAAAGCAACAATGTGAAATGACTAAAGTTTTGGTTTTGTGGAGAACGTCAGCTAACGACGGCACTTTTTTCTCTTTCTTTCCGTTACTTTAATGCCGTTCGTAGTAATAAAGTCCCTAAATAGTCCAGCAGTGTTATCCACCAGTAAACAAATTGGAAAAATCGCGAAAGAGTAACAAAAACGAGAAGTTGTATTTTGGAATGACGTTTTCGTTCCCATCGCCGTTATCGTTTCCAAAGCTCCGTCCTAGTATTTTAACCGCGGTTGATGATCCCTGAAGTCTATCTCAGCTTTGATGTTTACTCGTTGCTGCAGTACAGATTTTAAGACTATGTATAATTGACGCTGATCTCCGCACTCACCCCCCTCCCCCTAAAAAAATCCCCCTCCTCCTCCTCGCTCTTTTGTTTTTATATCCATACCGCTGTTAATTATTAACATTTACAGAACAGACCTTGTTGGCAGAGACAACATCCTGATATATAAATACCGAAAAAATCGATTACAATCTTATTTTCCTTTCCTGGCACTGTGAAATTTTACAAATCGATATCTTTGCCTCACATGCACATTGAAGTTTCCAAATATAGCTTGTCCACTGCGCCATAATCAAAGAGACGCACACACATTTTCTCCGTGTGCCTTTACGCTGCGGTACACGTATGTAACACAAAGGGCTAGATGTACTAGATGAGGGAGCATTGTTTAGGATGGGTAACGTACTTATTGGAAGGAAGTCACGCATTATTATTAACTTCTCACATATTTTACGCATTGTAGAGGAGCATCGTGTTTCGTTCGCCTTCCCGACTTTCCGCCGATGGGGCTGAGTATGCAACGTGTCTCTCTTGTCTTAGCAATTAAACTTATCAGCTTGAATTAAAATGAAATATTTGCCTGCAAATAGGATTTTTATGTTTCCCCTTGGTATTTAAGTTGTTTTTAGTTTTGCGTTATGCAGATTGCGTGACAACATCTGGGTGAATGCTAAGGGGTCATGGGTGGTACAATGAAATGATGCCCCCTATGAGAGTTAGTTACACTTTGTCACATCATACACAATCGAAGCATTCATTTCTGCTACTCACAGTAGTAAGAAGTGAATTTTCATCCCTCCCCACCCTCCCTCGTTTCCTTTTGACATTCACTCTGGGGCGTTTTTGGGGCCCTCATCTTTACTGGGCCCGTTAAATAGTTATTCAGGAAAAAAATAAGTTAAGCTGTAAATTGAATTTGTTATTAAAACGGCTATGGGCCTATGTCCATAGCCATTTCACTCCATCCTTGGATTGTCTGATCTAGTGTCTCGGAGCCCAGTAAACAACCTTCAGGAAATGCAGCAGTGGTTTTGGGGAGAATTGCGGTCATTAGGGAAGGGGAAATGAGTCACATGATCCGATCATCATGTGTAAGAAACAATGACGTATCTCGGGACGATAATTAAGGTGAGATTAAAATAACGTAATAGAAAAATCCTTGGAGAGGGGTTCCAGCCATCACCTATGTGATCACTGTGGGAAAGGGTGTGAGTTTAATCTTTCCCTGCTGCAATATTTCGAGGTAGTGGCAGTGGCTTATATAATCTGCCTGTGAACAATAAACTAGTTTTTTTTCTCTCTAACTGCGGCTCTTTCGAAAGCTGACAGCTGACAGTTAAATACGTAATTAGCAGGTGTGGACTGCAATTTTTGTTGTTGTTTATTAATGCTTCTTTTTATTTCCTTTTCCTTAAATTCTGAGATAGTTAATTATCTCCTATCACTAATGACGTTTGATGTATGTTTACCTGTTAGCTAGGTGTTTTCCTTTATTGGATCGCGACTTAAGACTAGTGAAGTATACCGGAGTGTGACTACTCCTTGCTGCTGTTCCATAGTTGTAACTATTTTACAATTACCATCTCTAATGAAATAAGTGGGTTTGTATATCTCTACTTGAGAATTCAACCTATAGTTTACATAGAACCTCTACTGAAATAAGAGCATTTGCCCCTCTAAACGTAAGTTTTTCGAAGCCGAATACACATATATAGAACATAACACTCAGGTAAACACAGCCATAAAGAAGACTACTAGTACTATTGCAGTTCGATGATGTCCTGTGGATGGGACTCATGAAGGGCGTGCTGAGCTGCCTGTGAATGTTTCCTCACAATGTCGTTTGTTTGGCTGACACTGTGCGCAAGTGGCTCTGCTAGGCCGATCCTTCTTTTGAATCGCGCCCTGATCTGTGGTAGAAAAAATGTTTTTGGTGTGAGAGGACTTCGGTGAGCATGCATCTCATAAATCAAATACCTCCGTGAAAGAAGCCTGGGCTCTTAACGAAAGTTTCTTTTGTCTGTTGTACTCCAAGATAACCTGCACGCTCAAGCTAACCATTACAAAATTACCTAATTAAAGTTTACTGATTAAAGTAATTAAGTAATTAATTAGCAAATTAGTCTTTGGCTGGTTTTATTTGTAAATGCATTGATACAATAATAAAGAATAAAAATTAAAGTACATCGAATAATTATAAGGTCACAAAAAGCAAAGGTGATGCGCATGGTATTCAGCTATGGTTGCAATCATATGTAAGTTATATATTTTAGCCACTCATTTCTTACCTCACTATTTGTGACACAGTGAAGAAAGAAAATGAAGAAACCCTGTTGGTTTAAACATGCGAAAAGTATTTTAGTAGTGCTATTATATAAAGAGCAACCAACTGTGTTCAGAACATTAAAATTGAAAAGGCAGTCTCGCCTTTTACGTAAATGTTAGGTTGGGTCAGTTAGCTAGTTGCTATGTGAAATCTTATTCGACAATTATCCTTGTCTACCGTAACTGTCCATTTGTGTGGATGTTTTTTCCTTCCTGCTCCCCTTAGTTAAATGTTGAATGTTCAGAGGATAAAAAAGCAGGAAAGTTCATCGGTTCCATTAACATTGACCCAACACTGGAAAGGGGAGAGGGGAAAAAGCATTAATAAGAGATGTCAAGAGATGTCGAAAATTGTAGTTAAGTAAGTGGATAGGTAGTAGTAGTAGTAGTAGTAGTAGTAGTAGTAGTAGTAGTAGTAGTAGTAGTAGTAGTAGTAGTAGTAGTAGTAGACTCGTTTATTAAAAACATCATACATTACAGTCGTAGGACTGAATTACGTACAATATAAAAATAAAGCATTGGTTAATTACAATTGTGTTTAAAAGTTATTTACATCGCGTGGCTAATAATAAAAGAGTTAATGAAACGATCGGTGCGACAAACTGGACTATTAAAACGCCTGTTATTTCTCAGACGCCGAGCGTGGGAACTGACCATAGGAGGTAGCAAATTAGCCAGCTTATGGTGTTCATTATTTACAAGATCATTAAATAATTTAATAGATAATGATTCACGTCTTTCTGAGAGTGTAGAAATTCGGGCCTTTTCCATCGCCTCACAGTACGATAAACTAGGAAAGATTATTCGCATGGCGCGCCTCTGAATACGTTCGATGTCATCAGGCAAATATTTCGGGAGACTACCGTGATGGAATAGTTGACATGAGAAATATTGTCTTACATATGGGGACGTGTAGGCAAGAAGGACCGCAGTAGGGTGCATTGCTGGATGAAAGAACCAACAAATGAATGTATGGATGGGTGGATGGATGGATTTACACGGACCGTAGCAAAGTAGCCTCTTAGACCATGACTCTAGCCGATTTTTGTCAGAAGTAAGCTTGGAGCATTGTTGCCTCAACACCCCATTTTTTTCAGTAAACCGATATGAATCCATTTTGAGCTAGACCGTTGACGTTGGTTAGGACTTGTTTATGCAAGACTATTTATACGAGACTTCATTTTTTGTAAGAGGTGAAAATGTTGTGCTGGCTGCGTTTGCATCAGCTTTCTCACGCAATTTTAACCATACCCATACACCATAAAAGCATAAAGTAGCGAATTAATGTTAATATTGAATTTACTGTTATTTAATGTTAATATACACCGAATGCAAATATTGCCCGTCATTAGGTTGGCGCCCGGGACGAGTCGCATAAAAGCGAGTCTAGTAAGGCTTCGATGTTTTGTTTTGACATCCCCAGAAACTCTTGCTTCGTCGTAGATTTGGTTCGTTTTCTTTCGCCCTCCCTACGTGTTTTTGTGTTCCTGAATGCCACCAGAAGGGAGTGAAATCCTCCACCGCAGAGAAAGTGTTTTTCTTTACCTTGGGAAGGTACTGGCCATGCATATCTTGTTGGAACACCACCAGGCACCACATAAGCTCGTCATTTAACTGATTCAGTTTTCTAAGATCTTCTATCCTGAAATCATGATGTAGCGGACAAACTTTAGTTCTCGCGGCGATCGGGAACTCCTTTTCTTCGTCTCAACGAATTGCATTAATCCACTATTTTCCCTTAGAGGTGAACGGTGGAAGATTTTTAACCCTTACTCGAGGCATTCAGAAACAAAGGAACTCGTAGGCAAGGTGGAAAAAAAAAAAAAAAAACAGGCCGGGTCTACAACGAGCCAAGACTTTTCTGCAAAACAAAACATCAAGGCTTGCCTAGCCTCGATTTCATGTAGCTCGTCCCGGGCGCCGACCGAGTGGTCCGCCATATTTCCATTCGGCGTATTGACCTTCACTCTTTTAGTTTTTAGCTGTTTTCTTTGGGAAAGGTAATGTTGGTAGTTTAGCATGTATTTTTGCTGAAACAAATAAAGACATGTACATTTACACCATATCTTGTTTAAATATTGCTGGTAAATGTTTTCTTTCCAGTAAGAGAGACATGTATTGCCAAGCTGTTAACAACAATTTAGGTACCTGATTTACCTGAGAGGAGTTAAGGATGACAAAAATGAAAAGAAACACTTCGTGTGCTGGTGTCAGAAGGCCAAACAACCACGTGATCCCAAATAGGGGAATCATCACTGCGCATGCTTTGATCCCAAGCCTGCAATAAAATAAGCATAGGGGAACATATCAGTGCCAAAGAAGAAGAAATTAACATTTCATTTTTGTCAGTCAATCACTTACAGGAAAACAATGCAAAAATCTTAATTACATACCTACATACAAACTTAGTTATCCTCTCCAGTCAGGGCTTTTCAGCGGAGGGACTTTTACCAGACTGTTTGCAGGGCAGTTTACAATTAATGAAGTAACTAGGTGAGTTATGAGAGTGCCCCCTTACTGTGCATATCAGATTAGGACAGAGACTAAAAGTGGTCACTGCCAGAGATTTGTTACGTCCCTAGTGGTACTACTCTACGTCCGTCAGAGTCAGATTACGTGAAAGGAAGAAAATATCCTCATCTCGTCACTAGTCTCTGTACGGCTGTGTGGAGAGTCATCTCGTTAACACAGTCGAAACATTTACTCCTCCCTTAGAGCAGTTTAAAGTCGAGTATCGAAAATAATCGTCTTTTTTGTTTGATGTTGCTTCACTTCGCTCTGTGATTTGTTGGCAAAACCCGCGCCACTTCAATAGCCATTGAGATACAAACAAAAACCAGGTGATTTGCTCACGTGCAATTTCCCACACTCGTCGCCGACTGCATGCATTTGCCCTTCTCCGTTTAGGTTTCTTGTGAGCTCCCAGAGTAATTACCTCAGTTTTGGTTGTACTGATGTTTAGGAATTGCGTCGAGAATATAAAAAACTTTCTACACTTTCTCAAATTTTGTCCATTGTGTTTCGTTCTTGATTAGACTACAATGGTTGCTCTTACCTGATCTGTTCCATCTGCTTATCTTTTGCGTGGTGCATGGACAGAATTTCCTTGATAACTCGCCCGAGAATTATTACGTTCACCTTTACAAATACAGAATCAAAATCAGAATAATAATTTAGGGGTTACTATTTTGAGGCCGATCAAATTGTTTTCGGCCGTGAAGGAAAGAAATCCTGTCGGTTAATTCGCAGTTGTTATTCAACATATTTTAAGACTCTTCAAGTATGGTCATGGTGCAATTACAATTCGCTGCACCCACACAACAGGTATCCTGCTATATAATATGTGTGTCGGAGAGGAAAAGGGCGGAACATTTTATTCGATTTTCTGCAATAAACTTAGCAAGCTATGCGTTACTATCAGTGTCAGCGTTGAATAACATGTACAAATCAATTATCCTGCTCAATCTTGCGAAATATGCCCTGATTTTTGCCGACTCGGTCTACTGCCTGGTCGACTACATATCAGAAGATATTCCACGCAATAGCCCATTGGCGATATGTTTGAAAACGGGAGATTGGTATCAAATTCGATCGCCAAAGCGAGGCTCGGGTGAAGACCAGCTGAAACAAAAGAGGGAAAACAAGCTGACTTATACTTTATCATGGTAAGATACAATGAAGCTGTGGTCTGTGCTAACACCGATGACATCAAGGCAAATCTGTCCTATATTCGTTTCCTTCAGGTAGAATAATCGTAAAAAAGAGGCAGCTGTTTTGCAGAAGAGCCGATGATAAATTCCTTACTCTCGTCGATGTTCGGATCAGTTCACTGCATTTCCGAAAAGAAGACTTTGAAAAGGTTTTTCCAGGAAAGATTTCTGTTGTCACAGGAGCTGTTCCTACAATATCATAACGAGCCAGAGGTTCTTAGCAACCACAAAAATACCTCTGGATCCCGCTGAGATAGGGGGCAATTTGCCACCAATCTCAGCAGGATATCCAGCTACTATGAACATTCCAATGTAATCAAATCGCTTCTGGCACTCGTTTCTGTTTGATATGGAGCGTCAATTTTCACGCTTATCTGTCATAATCCTTAAACGTGAACGTTTATTTATGGCGAGAGTTTAATTAAATTCTATCTTTAGACCTGATGCACACGAAACATGACTGCGGGAACGGGAAAACGAAACCCAATAGTTTGTTTTGGTTTTGATGAATTACTCTTGAGGTAGGCTCACCGGTTCCAGAAAATAGCACTAAATTACAACCAAAGGCTCGAGTTTTCTTTGTTTCTCTTTCGCATGCAATATCGGAAAAACAATAGGGCTGTTTATACGAGAGAAAATAAGCCGCGGCTTACTCTGGCCGCGGCTTACATAAGACGCGAAAGGAACCATTTATACGAGTAAAAACACCAAGCTAGGCCAGGATAAGCCAAAGCTTGAGAAAGCCGTGAACATAGATTTTGTACCATTTATACGGAGTGTTCGCGTCTTATGTAAGCCGTGGCCAGAGTAAGCCGCGGCTTATTTTCTCTCGTATAAACGGCCCTAATGTGTTTTGTTCTTGGAGGGAGATATATCTCTTTTCAACGCTAATTAAAATTCGCTCGTATTCCTAAATCAAACATACTTGCAATACATGGTAATAGTGAACATATTTGCGAGTAATTTACACAAATCAGTCTGCAATTATTACCTTTCTTGAACACCGTGAAAGTAAATTAACATCACTGAGCTAAAATAATTCGCTTCAATATGTGATATCGTTGCGTGCTCATGAACAGAACTTTTACTATCCGTACGGTTTCCCTAGGAACTGATTAAATTCTCGTTGAATAATTCCTCAATAATCTCGGCAGACGTCGAAGTGGAAGTTTCAGTATTCGACTTCCGAAACCGACCTTGGCAGGAAAAGCGACAACGGCTACTGTATCGAAATCATCATTTCAAAATATAACTTCTCCTTTTTCTAACTCTTTCCCAATTGTTAAAATTTGTTTAACTTGGAAAATGCTGGCGAACTGTCGAAGGACTAAATTACTCTGAAGGGCATTAAAGTAAGGAAAACGTTCTCGAAAAATACAGTCATCCGAACGCGTTATTGTTCTGCAAAGAAATGTACCAAATGTAAAACGTTTTGGTCATTAAACCTGCTTACAACATTTGCCTAGATTTTTATCTGCACTTCATAAAACTGTTCATGTTATATATCCCAGAAGCACTCAGGCATACAGTGATGCCAGGACTTCAACCTGGATGAACCAGAAAAGATATGGAACATTTTCCTAGATTTTTATCTGCACTTCAAAAAACTGTTCATGTTATATATCCCAGAAGCACTCAGGCATACAGTAATGCCAGGACCTCAACCTGGATGAACCAGAAAAGATATGGAAAATTTGCCTAGATTTCTATCTGCACTTTAAAAAAATGCTCATGTTATATATCCCAGAAGCACTCAGGCATACAGTGATGCCAGGACCTCAACCTGGATTAACCAGAAAAGATATAGAACCTTTGCCTAAATTTTTATCTGCATTTCCAAAAAAACCTGTTGTGTTAAATATCTCAGAAGCGCTCAGGCATACAGTGATGCCAGGACTTCAACCTGGATGAACCAGAAAAGATATTGAACATTTTCCTAGATTTTTGTCTGTACTTCAAAAAACTGTTCATGTTATATATCCCAGAAGCACTCAGGCATACAGTGATGCCAGGACCTCAACCTGGATGAATCAGAAAAGATATAGAACATTTTCCTAAATTTTTATCTGCATTTCCAAAAAAACCTGTTATGTTAAATATCCCAGAAGCGCTCAGGCATACAGTGATGCCAGGACTTCAACCTGGATGAACCAGAAAAGATATTGAACATTTTCCTAGATTTTTGTCTGTACTTCAAAAAACTGTTCATGTTATATATCCCAGAAGCACTCAGGCATACAGTGATGCCAGGACCTCAACCTGGATGAACCAGAAAAGATATAGAACATTTTCCTAAATTTTTATCTGCATTTCCAAAGAAACCTGTTGTGTTAAATATCCCAGAAGCGCTCAGGCATACAGTGATGCCAGGACTTCAACCTGGATGAACCAGAAAAGATATTGAACATTTTCCTAGATTTTTATCTGCACTTCATAAAACTGTTCATGTTATATATCCCAGAAGCACTCAGGCATACAGTGATGCCAGGACCTCAACCTGAATGGACCAGAAAAGATATAGAACATTTCCCTCAATTTTTATCTGCAAGTTACATATGCTAAATCACTTGAATATTTTACTATTGCTATTTTCCACGCACAAACACAGAGTCCTAAACTCCTTGGTAGTTTGAAAAGGCTTTCAGAAGTTGTTTCTGGACGATAATATATTCTCCGACGATAATTTTCAATTTTCAAACTGCCACTATTTTAATCACCACCATAAGTGGAAGAAATAGTCGCCAGATAAAATATTTGTGCTTTGACAGAGAGCAGCTATGTAAAAGATATAAGTACCCATATCCAGTTATAAAGACAAAATAAGGAGCCGCCCACTTCCGCGCCCCCTCACCAGCCCGATTTTCATTATCGTGGATCGATGACGAGTGCGCGCGTATTTCGCGGCTTCATATTTAATTTGCCGCCAGATTATAGTTAATTTACCGCCGGAATACACATGAACTTTGCTACATATACATAAATACGCTTGAGCAGAAAGATTACCGCTCAACAATGGTCCGAAACCGAAGGAATTCCAACTCAATCAAATCTTACAGAAAATTTACATTAGAATATAATCCCAGGGAAAATGTCGTGGGCGATTCCTACCAAACGTACCAATGTAACAAAATCGAAAGTTACGTCGATCTTACCTCTTACGTTCGTATTTCCGCTTTTAAAATTGTCTGGAGGCGATTTACTTCGGCTTAAAATATAGTTACAACTTACCAAAGTCCATTGCACGTCAATGAAATCACCCGTACTAAAACAGAATTTCAGCCTGAGAAGGCGTCACTCTCTGTAATTTCTGTCCATCACATACCGAGATATGCCGATTATCCCTTCGAAAATCTCAACGAATCGCTAAAGCATAACATTTGACAAAGCTAGCGTTTCATCGTACAAGTAAAACCATAAAATACCATTAGAACAAGGCGTAAGCGTGCCGCGTGCCGGTAAATTAAATTCTGCCGCTGAAGCGCAAAAACAATTCTTCTTTCAAGGTGTGCTAAGATGCTCCTGCAGTGAAACCACAAATGGAGTACGTTGACGGCTCTAATGCAGACCTATAACGTCACTCCTTAGCAACCAGACTTGGGAGATTTTTTAACTTCCGGTTATCTCTGGCTCGTTATGGATGCAGAAAAGGAAGCTCCGAAGAAAAATCTTCGCGAAGAAAGATTTGAAAAGTCCTGGAAAAGCGGAATATTGGAGTGGAATGGTCAACTACCATGATAGAAAATACATGTATAAGACAGCAAAAGTAAATTGTGGCATGCTGGCGAAATCGTAGGTCCAGCTCTTTTTGACTTCTCAGTATACTTTCCAACACGTCGGACAAGTCTTCTTCGTCTTTATCGATCCGTCTTAGTTTCATTTCACTTGCTCTTCGTGCAAGCTCCACAAGTTCAGCTTTTCGTTTACCTCGTCCTTGATCTGATATTTGTATTCCTCGTTTTGCTAAATAATCTTTAACCAAGTAGCGCTTTTACTATTAAAATGCTCTCCACTTTCAGATTTTTACTGCCCTGAGATTCAAAAGATGATCTCGCTTTTCCTTGATTCAGATGTTTGCACTGTTTGTTTCTCCCGTACTATTCCCCCGAGACTAGCTTTCGCGTCGAGTTTTCGTTACCAATCTTCTGCGCCCAAATGTATCGGAAATGAGCTATTATTAATGATATGCTGGTAACTGTAGTCTATGGCTTTTGAATCCGTTTGGTTTACAAACATGTATAAAGAAACCATGCGTTGCCTACAAGCTCGATGATGGAGACGATTGATGCAAACAGTATCCATATGGGAGTGTTTCCAGGTGACAGCCAGCAGCTTAGACAATAATAATAATAATAATAATAATAATAATAATAATAATAATAATAATAATAATCTTTATTTACCCTCGGTAGTATTTATAGCACAAAGGCTAGTGGAGCCGAGCAAATACAGAAACAAATAAAGTCAAATTAAATCAACTCAACTCAAATCAAATGAAATCAAATCAAATATTGGTTTTTGGGGAGAGGGGAAAACCGGAGTACCCGGAGAAAAACCTCTCGGAGCAGAGTAGAGAACCAACAAACTCAGCCCACTTATGACACCGAGTCCGGGAATCGAACCCGGGCCACATTGGTGGAAGGCGAGCGCTCTCACCACTACGCCAACCCTGCTCCCAGAAAAAACAACAACAAAAAAATCGAATGAATGAATAATTAATAAATGCACGATATGAAGGAAAATCAATCAAAGAATCAATCAAGAAAAAAATTGCAGGATCCTATAGATTTGAAAAAGACACGAGAACGTATGGGCAACAATTAATGAACAAAAAATAAGGAAAAATAAAAAGTGAAAATGAACAATCAACCTTACTGTTTATCACCGACAAAACTCTTGACACCGTCTTTTCCCGCAGCAATACTCAGTGATATGGCGACCAAAACTGCAGGAAACCCTGAAATAAGACGATGGAGTTACAAGGGTAACGGATAAGAGAGAATGGA
>JAEMWC010001808.1:45000-92254 GCA_016490735.1 Pachyseris speciosa
GGTGTTCATGTGCTTTGATAATTTTGTCGACCGTTTGATGCGGTGCTTTGACAAGGACGGCGTAATCTTTTCTTTCTTTATTTTTTGTCATTGAAAACAATAATGACGTCATAGTAAAAATTCGTGTCTTCTGCGCAATCATTTGAACAATAAGTATTATATCAAGAGGAATATCAATGTAAACAGACAAACGGCAAAGACAGTTACAACTTCATATCATTTTTTTGTAACTTTTTACAATTTTACTTTGGCAAAATTTAATGTATTTGCTCTGTGATAAGCCCTGCATTGTTTTTTTTAGGGGTGCAGCGCTTGTTGGAAGGCGGTGCTAGTATTCATATAATTTTGAATGATATTTTATTACATATAACAATGTAAATACGGTGGTAATACCAGGGGGCAATTTTAAGGGGAGTTTAGAAAGTAGCTGAGCCAGTTGGGGACTTACAACATGGAACTCTTACAGCTGGTTTGCTTGCTGGCGACAGCGAAGATCATGAGGAAAGTTTTGGAGAGTTAGTTGAAAACAAGTTTGATTGTTGGGGAATGAACAGAGAGTGCAGAAGATATTAGACCACAGGCTGTGGCCTAATGATCTGCAGCATTTTCTGCAGTTTTTGTTCATAATGACAATGAAGATGATGATGATAATGATGATGACGATGATGATGATGATGATGACGATGATGACGAACACAGACTCAAACATCAGGGATAGAATATGGAAACAGATTAAAAATCACTATGTAAGGGCGATAGCTCAACGTCACTCCGTACCCACGTGATCTTTTACGAAACAAACGCTCTTACTGTTTATTACTTTTAGAACGCTGCGTCTCCGGTGGTCTGATGAAATCTATTTCTAGAGATTTTTGAAGCTAAAGGAAATTATGCTGGTCGTATTCTTCGATATATTCACTGACATACATTTTGGCAGCGAAATTAAGAGTCTTCTCCACGATTTTTATCGGTCTAAACACGACCCCGGCGTTTCTTTTAATTCGTGTGAAACTGGGAGCACTTACAACTGCAATTAACCGTTAGTTCGGTCCTAGATTGGACTTTGAAAGGAAAATAACATAACTGTCTTGGTCCCAGAAACCCTCTCACCCCCTGTGTTTGGTAAACACAAGAAATCTGAGGAACGGTGAATAAAGGTGGCAAAACTTCGTTTGCAGGGAACAAGCTTGTCCCCGGCTCTAGAGTAGATGTCTCCAAAGGAAACTGTGTTACAGTGTTACAACCGGTCACATGGTACGATGATACAAGTAGTATAGTGTTTGGGGGTTTCAGCGCAAGAATTAATTTGGGGGGGGGTTTTAGCAAAATGATCTCGGATTTTGGAAAAACTATAGTTATTTTATTTTTGATCTCGTATTTTGGAATCTATAGTTTATTATAAATGCGTGACTTTCTCGGAAAACCACCAAGCGTGACATTCTCGGAAAAACAGGAAATGAGTCATCGCCTATAGCTATTATTTCTCACTGGTTTCGTCTCATGGTTTAAAAATAAAATATCACATAATATTATAGAATGAGTTGTAATTCAGTAATTCACAATGAATTGAAAAATATGGGAGAATTGTCATGTTTTTTTTGTGATCAGCTATTGGTCAAAGTTGTTAAAAGTGTGAAAGCACTTGCTGTGATAATCAGAAAATGTTTAACGATGATGGTGAAAATGTTTGTCTAAATTGTGGTTCAGTCCACAGCTATGACTATTGTAAAGAGTACGTTGACTTTCATAATAATATGTATAAAATACGGCGAAAATCTGTATATCACCGGAAGTACCATATTGAAAATGTGATAAATGGTATATGTCGCAAGAATAGATTTCAAATTTCTGTAAAAGATAAGGGTAAAATATTGAAAATATTCGAAGAGATAGACACTGTCCTTCCTTTGGTGAATAAGAATCGTAAAAGGATGATAAGTACGAAATTTATGCTTAAGCAAATATTTTTAATGCTTGATCTTCCATTTGATGAAATAATAGTTACTAGATCAAAAAAGACGATTGGATTTTATGATCGATATTGGGTTGAGATTCTATTGTTGAGATTTGATAAGATTATTCGTATTATCAAGCAGTGAATTTTTCATCATATTTCAGTAGGTACTTATCAATAATTGGACTATTATCAGTCACATAATCATCGATATTCTTCATTGAGATTTGTATGCTTGAAGCATCAAAATCACCACTTCTCAACTTGTCTTTTATTGAATTGAGTAGATGTTGATAGCTTTGATAAGCATATGTGCAATTTTGGATTTTCAAATCTAGGTTTTTATGCTTCATCCACCCTTGTATCAAAAGTGCTGCTGTACTGATGGCTACTAAACTAACACCCCTGTTGCCACACTTGTGGCGAGACCTCCAGTTGCAAAGATGATGGACAAGGAATTCCCCAGTAATTCCCCAGTGTTGAGCCCAACACTTTCTGTGATATGTGTGGTAATAGGCTTTTAATTCATTAATCTGATCTTCTGTTAATTCACCTGAAATATGGTTCCAGCTGAATATGCTTTTTCGCTCTTTCATACATATTGTTTATACTATAATTCTCTTGAATATGCAATAAAGTATTCCAGATATCTGGCCACATAATGGAGATCTTTTCATTAGTTTTGATGTTGCATTTTCTGATAAAGCATAACAATATCCTCGATCAAGTGAACAACTGTCATAGAATCTTCCAAAAGCATCATGAAGTATGCCATGTGTGTTCAATATGTCGATCCAACCTAGTGTGCTTTCAAGGAATCGTGTAAAACAACCATTTCCGGGACCAATAAGTCCGATATCCTTATGAGCATGTAATATGTTTTCAATAGTTTGCAATTCATTGAAATGCTTGTGGTGTAAAAATTGGTATACAAGGCATGATTTAAGTATTGAGTCATCAATATAAGGATATTGTTTTTTGGTTTCTTTGAAGAAGTAGTTAACATATTTGATTGCGTCTTCTATCATATATTATATCGTTGCATTAAAACGTGGTGATGATCTGAAATTGTTTTTTCGTCTAATATAGAATCCAAGTAAACACAGAAAAAAATAATACAACCATCCAATGGTGCTATGGAGCTTGGATTCAAATCACCGAAAGTCATTTGTGTGCTACCAGTTCTGTTAGCCGCTGAAAAATCTGCCATATGTTTTCCATTCCAATAGATCTTGCTGGTATTGGTATTTGGAGAAGATAAATTATCCCAATGAACGGACAAGCAGTGCCAAACATTAATCTGCCCCAAGTCATTTGAGGAATAATCTGATATCTTTCTGAAGTTCTGTATGGAAGCATCAGGACCGAAATACACACAATTCTTTTCATCAACACCACTTATAACTAAATTTGAACCATTGTAATAGCTGACAAACTTATCATAACCTCCATTATCATGACCAAAAAGACCATTTTTCCATGGACTTCCACCTGTATTTGAATTTAATTTATAAACAATGAAGATATTAACAACATCATTATTCAAATTGATTTGACTTATCATTCTCTGTGATCCATCAAACTTAAAAAAATAACGTCCATTATGTTTCTCAGCCTTGGTACAAACAGTGGGTCTTATGTTTAAAGTTGATTGAGTTGCATTATTTTCTTCATTTGAGAGATCATATAATGTTTCAACTTTTCTGTTTGCATTAATATCCAGAAAATTATTATTTGCTCTGTCGATTTGATAAACGCATTTTGAGTACAATCTGATATATTCAGAAACCCATAAATCTAAAAAACTGTCTCTAACAATATCAGAAACTTGTGATTTGACAACAACATGATTGTCATCATTGCCAGATTTTACATTTGTCAAAAGCTTGTTTCCAAGATCATAGTTTCCATCTTGTGTTAATGTAAAACCAATTCCTTTATCACCTTTATCACCTTTAGGACCAATTGCACCAGCATCACCTCTATCACCTTTTGGGCCTCTTTCACCAGTTCTTGTATTATCTTGATTTTGTGAGAATTAAAAACTCCCATATAATATTATTTTAGATTAATTCATAATTACTTCAAGTGTGAATGCTGTATCAAATGCTCCACTATTGGGATGTGAATAGTCAATTATAAAATAGCCTCTCGATAATGATTTATTGACTGCAACTGTTGTGATGTTTCTACTTAAAGAAGATTGTCTGTGTTCATAAACAGTTGCTGGTAATGGCAAAGGCCCACCACCTTCAGCTTTTGTCTTGAAATAAAATATTCCGGGTTTTGTTCCTTGTATTATATACATATTCTTAATATAAAAGTTATTGTTATGAATAACTAAAAATTCAGCGCCATTTATCAATACAGGCTTTAAAACATTCTTATTATGTCCTTGTTTGGCTTTAACAGAGCAATTTAAATATTGTATTTGACCAATTATATTATTCCCTTCAAATTTAGATCACCTCCTAATTTTGGTTGATAGAGAGCAAATCCACCTAGATCGAGAGCTGTTTCCATGATTACACCTGTAACGCTTGAACGAAATAGATTCAAACTATTATTATGAATTCTATAGCCATTCAGATTTAAATCACCACCAAGTTTAGCCTCACTTATAAGAAAGCTGTTCATATTAATATTATTTAGCATTGTCAATTCACCATTTTGACCGTCAAATAAGTTTGATGAATTATTAATCAAAGCATGTCCATTCAAATCTAAATCAGTTTGTAATTGTATTTTTTCATTCACGATTTTATAAGCTTCTGCGAAGTCGTAAACACTTGATGGAACGTCTACAGCTTCAAAATCAATACCATATGCAACACAATGAACTTTGTACTTATTTGGATAAGTTGGGTTAGCATTAATATGTATTGTACAATATAAATATTCAGGTGGTGAACTTACTGAAGGTTTTTCAATCCATAATAAATATCTCGAATGATCTTCATTTCTGTTATCAAATTTTCTCCCTACAGTTTTATGAATTGTAATTCCACCAGTTGCACTGAATGTTACACTACTAAAATTCATTCCTTCATAATCAGGAAATAGCCATTCAAGAATGAAAGTGTATTTTCCATCTTTTATTGTATACATATTAAATCCAATTCTAGCTCTGTAAATATGATTAGCTTCTTTATTCAAGTCTACATCAATGACCTTTTTTGAAATCAAATGTGGTGAACGAGGTAAATTGACATATCCATTAACTTTCAAGCCATATTCAGTACTGACTTCATCGATATCATTCATCAAATATTTGAAAGCATTCTTTGGATGAGAAGCAGATGAAATATGACTTTTTTCTAATTGATCTAAATTTACGGCATCGGTTTTATTTGTTCCTTCTTTTAAGTTAATGATTTTATGCCCTCCAAGTTTCATATCCGCCGTCATCGCGTTTGTTCCATTCAATAATAAAGTGTTTGCTCTGATGGTTTGTGAAGCTCGATTTAAAACTCTAAAGTTCACTGCATCAGTTTCATTCACCACGTCCGCTAAATTCGTCACTTTATTTCCACTCATTGACAAATTTCCATACATCGCAGTCGAACCGTCTCGTCGAAGAAAATACTCGTCAGTATATCTTTTCGTCACTGCGTCGTCTAAATTTACGGGTGGAGCAAGACCAGTAATGGCATTGTTGTTCATATTCAGATTTCGTTGTGCAATCGTATCGAGTTTGGTTTGCAACCTCTGGTCCACATATTTTTTATTAACTGCATTTTCAGCTGGTGTACTATTATCAACATCTTTCAGATCTTCAATTGCATATCCAGCCATGTTCAGATCACCCTCTGTTGGGTCGGTTCCGTCCCGTTTCAAACAGCTTGCAATTTGAGAGTCAACATAACTTTTGTTTACAGCGTCTTGTGGGTTTGAGGGATTATCCTGCAGGTTGATTATTTTGTTTAATTTCATGTCAATATTACTACCAAACGCAACATGGCCGTTTTCAATTTCATAAGCTGGGTCATGGAGAAAGTAAGACAAATTGGTATGATAGCCATAGGCCCCATAAACGATGATATGTGTTTTGGTGTTAGACGCAGGAGCTGTGCTGGAAAGTTCCACCTGTATTGCCGCTTGACCACTACTTCTTTTTTCTATCTGGAAAAGAATTTTAATGTAACCATCAACGTGCGGAGTTCTAGTAAAAGCTTTTTGAAATGACAGTCCAGCGTCACGCATGTTAATTGTTGGAAGGGTTAAATTAATTGTTGCACTTCTTGGGTCTGATGGTGAGTAAAACTCGACAACAAAAGTGTACTGACTGTTACTCAAAGATGTCACATCAAAACGAATTTTGGATGTAAAGTTGCCTCTTCGTTTGATGAAAAAAGACAATGACGACTTGTTTATATCATAAGGTGATCTGTCAAAATTCTCAATTTGAAGGTTTTCCACATTACTGACTACAGAAGACTTGGATATATCTTTTAACAGAAAAGCGAATGGGTTGCGTTGAGTACCAGATGCTGAAAGAACAAGGTATCTCAACATACTTTTTGTTGGCAGCATCTTTGTAGGCAGTTGGAGATCCAACATTTGTTATTTTATTGTCACCCATGTTCAGGTTTCCAGTCATTACAACAGTTCCATCTTTTTTAAGAAATGGAGAAACATCAATGCCAGCAATTTCAGTATCAACATACCCCTTTGTGGCTGTATCATTGTTTGCTGTTGGCGCTGCTACATTAGTCAATTTGTTACCTCCAAGATTCAAATCAGAAGTCATCGCAACGCTTCCATCTTTTTTCACAAAGTCAGAATTAACATATGTTTTATCCGCTTTATTTGTCGACAGATATGTGACAGCATCATCAACGTATTTTTTATTTGCACAGTCTTGATTTAATATAGGGCGTGCAACATTGACTATTCTATGAAAACTCATTTTAAGCTCATTATTAAATACAATTCTTCCTTCTTCTATTTCAAAAACAGGATCGTGAATATGTGATAAAATGATATTTGAAAATCCGTAAACACCATAAACTATAACATAATGTTTTTTATTATTTTGTAAATATGGTGAAATCAACAATAACTCCATTGATGTGGAACCATGACTTGTTTTTTCAAGGAAGAATATTCTCTTAAGATAACCATCAACAAGATGAGTCTTTGGAAATGCTCTTTTTATTGAATCTTTTCTTTCAATTAAATTTGATGACAAAACATCATCATCAACTGTTGCATTGTATGGATTACCATCAGTATAAAACTCAACAGCAAAAGTGTATCTTGAAACTTCCAATTGTGACAAATCAAAACGAAGAACAGTTGTAAGACCAGCAGTAGGAATAACAAAAGACAAGGCTTTTTTATTTATTGAGTAAGGGCTTTTATTAAAATTTTCCAATTTGAGATCATTTGCATTTCTAAGAATAGTTGTTTTTGATATATCTTCAAGAAGAAATTTAAATGGATTAACACGTGTTCCTTCAATTGATAAAACAGCATCGTTTACGTATCTCATATTAACAGCATCTTTGTTAGAAGTTGGGTCTGCTACATTACTAATTTTTTTGTTTTCAATGTCATAATTACCATCTTGTGTTAATTTGAATCCATCACCTTTATCACCTTTGGGACCAACAGCTCCAATAGCTCCTTGTGGACCGATTGCACCTGTATTACCTTTTGGACCTCTATCACCTTTATCACCTTTGGGACCAATTGGACCAGCTGGGCCTCTTTCACCAGTTCCAGTTTTTGTTTTATCTTGATTTTGTGGAGAATTAAAAACTCCCATATAATATTAGATTAGATAACACAGTGAAGTTTGATCTATCTAATTACCATTGTTGTCATTGTTGTCATTGTTGTCAACTTTTGGAAGACTGATTTCAATTAATTTTGGAATACACAATGGAGCTGCCATATACTATTAGATTATATTAAACCGTAAAAATTTCTCTTCACCGTTTTCATAGGCTTGTCAACATAACAGAAAGAATAAGGTTTCTTGGTTGCTTCAATGTATTTCTGCTTGTCTATTCCAAGTTCTTGTGCAATAATGTTTCTCTCTCTTGTGGATGGAAAATCATAAAGGCAGAAATGGCTACAATTAAGTCTAACAGATTTTGGGCATCCATAGAATGATTGTGTGAGATATATGACAGAACAGTTTTTGTGCTCCCTTGAATGAAATAGCTTATGATTTGATCTTGTTTTTATCAGTCACAAAATCATCAAACACAACCAATCGTTGTAAATCAGTGTCTTTAATCTGTTCAACAGGTGATATTTCATCTTGGCTGCATATCAATACAGGATATCCAACTTGCCTGCTTATTTCATCCATGACTTTCCGCAGATATTGATACTTGTCTTGATCCAAATTTTTTGCATAAAGATGTATCTGATCATAATAGACCAAAGGTTCCATAATCAGATGCAAAAACAAGGTTGTCTTTCCAGATCCAGAATTTCCAGCCAATAACATTCTAAATGTATCTTTTGGCATATACGGATACAACTGTCTGAATGAATTATTTGAATTCTGAATGATATCATAATTTGGAATTTCCATATGTTAATAGTTTAGATTAGTCTAACACAATTGTATATGGATATAGAACGAATGAAAAGGCTTCTAAAAAGTGGAATTGAAGCTGGAAATAAAACTAGAGAAGTTCGTGAGGTTATCAAGACTTATGAAAACAGAAAACAGGATGCTTATGATGAAACGTCAGAATTACTGAAACCCTCTATTGATGTCCAGAAGAGTGTGAAAGAAAGTGTAGACAAGAAACAGGATAAAGTAATTGAACAGTTGAAACAAAATCAACAGGCTTTAACACAAGGACTTGATGATGTTATTGAAGCTAATCGCAGAGCAATTGTAATGGGTGAGGAACTTCCTAAAGCCATTGAAGCACCTAAAGAAGATAAAGATGAGGATTGGACACCCAACATATTAGCGATCGATAACAATTTCGATAAAAATGACAGAATTATATTAAAAAATAACAAGCTTTTGAAACCAAACGATTTAACTCAAGTCAGCCACAAAAACTTCTTGAAGAAAAGAAAAAAGCTGTAGAAATCGCCATGGTGATTGGACCTAAAAAAAGATTTGCAAAAACACCAGAAGATAAAGAATCTTATGATCAAGAATTGAAAACTTTGAAGAAATATAGAGAAACGATTGCAGATGTATTAGCTTCTTACAAATACAAAACAGGGCAAGGAATGAGAAATAGAAAACAATATGGAGCAGGTGTTGTTCATTATAATAATGTTGGTGACTTGCTTTCACGTTTACAGTTACTTGGTGGGTCTATTTTTGCTGGTAATAACAGTACGAGTGTAAGAAATGAGTTTGTAAAGATATTGCATATATTAAACAGAATGGGCGTCATTGGAATCAAAGAGCTCAATAAAATAATGATGAAATATCTAATGTAAAAGTATATGACAGAAATTTCATTACGATTCAACAGTAAAAACAGAGACAAAATTGGTGTTAGTAAGAGTCATGATTTTGAAAAAAGATTCAATACACCTCTTAAATTAACGAATGATTTGAAATATGAAATGGCTGTGAATGTTATCAATATGACATACAGTTGGTACAATATCAGAGATATTTTTGAAAATAATCAAATGAAATACAGCTATGACAAAGGTGTAAACTGGGAAACAATAACATTCGTTGACGGGATGTATTCATACGACGATATCAATAGTTACATTCATGAGTATATGAGTAAAAATAGCCATGTACTGAATCCATCTGAAACAGACAAATCAAAATTCAAGTATGGTATTAACATGTATTTCGTTTTGTCAACATATCGCATTTTGATTGAACTTGATGAAAACTATCGAGTGGATCTGAGAAATCTTGATTTCAGAACACTTATCGGTTTCGATTCAAAATTAGTTTCAGCAACAGAATATGGAACAAATCTACCTGATATTACAAGAGGAGTAGACGAAATATATATTAATTGTGATATTGTGATAGATAGCATTGTTGATGGCAATAGTACAAATACAATCGCTGTTATTCCAGTCACAGATCTCGTCAGAAGTTTACCTTTCACTTACAAACCTCGTTTTCTTTCATGGAATCCTATCTCAACACACACAATCAGCTCAATACGTTTTTATGTCACTGATTCTTCTAGACAGCCAGTTGATTTAAATGGGATAGATTGGTATATTGAGTTATTCTTGAGAGGTGTGGAATTATAAAACCTAATATTATATGAAGAGGTTTGAGTTCAAAAAATATGAGCAATACGGTGAAGGTATTGTTACTGATGTGGTAAAAAAAGCTGGGAAAAAAGCAGCAACAAGAATTGGTGAATACGCAGGCAAAAAAGCTGGTGATAAAATAATAGAACTTTTAAAAAAGAGAAAAAGTGGAACTGAGAGTGTGAGCAAGAGTGGAAGTGGAACAATGGTAAAAAGAAAGAGAGGTCGACCACGTAAAATCAAATGAAAAACTAACTTTTATCTAACACAATAATATATGTCAAACTATCGTGACTCAAAATATATCGAGCGATATGAAGATGTGGTGTTCGAACTAGAGACAGCACTTAATACTGTAGTAGCAAATAATGCTCATCAGAGGAAAACAGGTTACCGTTTCGTTGTTGATAACAGTGGAGAGACTACACCATTTGACTGGTATAATGCCCGTTTTAATGTTATTTTCAAAGAAAATAAGCTTGCAGATGGAGCTGACATTGCTGCTGCAGATCGAAATGGTATTGTTAATTCAGTTCACGCTCTTATTAACACCATCAATGTAAAAATGAATGGTCTTGATGTTTATGAATGCCGAGACGCTAACCAAGCCACAAATATTAAGTCGTTGCTTGAGTATTCACAGGGTTATGCTGCAAGTCAGGGAACTAATGAGTTCTTCTATCTTGACGTCAAAAGGCAAGCCGAAAACAGAACAGCTCAGAGGGCTAATTATAACAAAGGATTCGCAGATCGTAAAGCTTTGCTTAATGATGGTGGTGAAGTAAATGCAGAGATAGCATTGAACAGATACGGTTTTTTCAAGAGCTTTTGGGATGAACTTATGCCTAACTCAAAAGTAGAGGTGAACCTAACACTTGAGAGTGATGACAATTTGATTTGGCAAGCTACTGATGAATGTCGTGTGGTACTAACTAAATTCCAGCTAATTGTTCCTCGTATTGTTTTCAATTCTGCGGGAAAGTCCTTGTACATGAGCAAGTATCTTGACAACAGAAAGTGGACTTACATGAGAGAAATGGTTGAGAGAGGCAATTCAACAAGACAGCAGACAGCCAATTTCCGTATTTCCACAGGAATAAACAAACCCAGGCATGTCTTTGTATTCATCATCAATGATGCTAATGATTCAGATCAGACAGAGAATAAATTTCTCTATAACACCTTTTCAGTTGCAAATAACCAAACTTTGAATGATTGTTATCTTGAAGTTGGCAATGGAAATGATTATCCAGAGGTTCATTATAAACCCTCAACTGAACCAACAAGAGTATTTAGAGATGTTTTGAAATATGTTCAAGCTGTAAATGATTTCAGTGAAAGTACCCTTCTTAACAGGGGTAATTTCGGTACAATATTCCCTTTCATTTATTTTGATTTGACGAAACAGAAACAGGATATCAAAGATGGAATGACAAAACTGACTTTCAAATACACTTTGAGTGGGGCAACAAATGCTGATTACAGTGTGTATGCATTGGTCCTCTATGAGCAGGATATTGAGATGAGAAAGACTGATGGAAAGTTGATTCTGAGATCTATGTAAATGGAATAATTAAATAAATAAATTAAATGAATTAAATAATTAAATTAAATGATTGTTTGTATTAAATACAATTTAGTATAAACATATATTATATGACTACTTATCATCCTCATGGAGTGAAACTTTCACAAGGTCAGAAAGAAAAGCTTGCAAAAGCTTATAGAACAAATTCAGCTGTAACATTGAGGTTATCGCATAATGAATTATCTGGTGGTGATCAACTAATGTTGACTAAGAGACAAATCAACAAACTGATTAAATCAAGTAGATCAGGAAAAGGTTCAGACATCAAGATATCAAAAAATCAAATCAGAAAAGCAGTTGTAGAAGGAGGCTCTCTTTGGTCCAGTCTTTTTTCAATTGGAACAAAACTATTGCCATATGCAACTAAAGCGTAGCAAAAGCAGCTCCAGCCTTGGCAACAGGTGCTCTGTCTTCATTAGCAAGTCTCGGTGTTGATAAACTATTTGGGAAGAAACAAAGTGGAGGATTTCTTATTCCTAATGCCAATTTATCCCAATTATTGAATGTAGGAAATTTATTGAATACGAGACAGATGGCAGATATTATTCAAAAAATGCAGTATGGTGGAGACGTTGTTATAAAACCAACAAAAACACAGATTGGAAATGGTATTGGAACAATACTCGCCAGTATTGGAATTCCTTTGGCCATAGAAGCAATTAGAAAATTAACTGGAAAAGGTTTGCATGTTGAAAGCAGCCGTCCAAGACGGTCATTACCAGTTCATGTTCCAGATTCCATTGCAATAAATAAAAATAAAAGTGGTGGAAAACATGCTATGATTCCATGGCAAACCCCTCCTGTTTTTGGTACATGGGATAACCCAATAGGCATGGGAATGAAAAAAAAAAAAGAAAAACCAAAGGAAAAGGACTTCTACTGGGCAAAAACAGTCCATTCAATTCAATCCCCATACTAGGAACCATTTTGTAAACAAACCCTTATCCAACTTTGATTTAATCAATTGGGTGAAACAACTTGGAATAAAACATTTTAGAGGAGTATTTTCAAGAGACAATCTGCCGAGACAAATCAAAAACAATGAATGTGGGATAGTCAATCTTGATTCCAAAATTGGACCAGGTACACATTGGGTATGTTATAGGAATTTCAAAAATGATAAATACTGTGAATACTTCGACTCTTTCGGTTTGATGATCCAACAGAAGTTCAAATATATATGTTGACAAGTGGTAAACAACTTGAATACTCTGGTGATGAGATACAAGAAAGGGATTCAGTCTTGTGTGGATATTGGTGTTTGTACTATCTTCTTGAGAGACAAAAAGGCAGATCTATTCTGAATACAATACACAATTCCAAATTCAATCCAGCAGATGTTAGTGTCAATCACAGATTCATTATAGATTACTTCGAAAATATCTAACCTATTGGTATATGAGATCATATTGTGTGAAACAGAAGAAGGTCACTGAATGTGTTCCAGGAAGTGAAAGATATATGAAAACCAAAAATGGTCGAACTGTGATGAAATGTACTTGTGCTGAGTGTGGGATAACAAAGACTAAATTTGTCAGGAAACAGGGAAACTGAATAGCCCGTCTGAAGGGGCGGGCATAGGATCAACATTATTAACAACTGGATTAGATTTGCTTGGTCATGCGGCTCCAATGATTGGTAAAAAGGCATTGCAAGCTGGAAGATATTACGCTTCAGAAGCTCTCAGAAATCCAAAAAATCAACAGTATTTGATTGACAAAGGACTTTCCCTAGCAAAGCCGGCTATTAGTTCAGTTGGAAAAAAAGCATTATTTGATTTAAGTACAAAAATACGTCCAAAGCGTGCTGACAAGAGACAAACCCATAAAACAGATATTAAAGGCATTGATTATACACGTGGTGGTGCTATTGACATTCATAAGGTTATTGGCAAGCTTCCTAAACCAAAAGCAGGGTGGACTCCAAGTAAGTATAAATATATGGGCCCTTATAATCCATTGGATGAACAACTGGAATATGATCCATTGACTGGAGAGGTGTTAAAATGGAATGTCCTACCTTACAATAAAGTAGATGAGATTGCAGCTTATCATGATATTTGTTATGACATGAAAAAAGACAAAGGTGATTGTGATAGAACAATGATCAAGTCACTTGATCAGATTCCTTATGGTGAGATGCCAAAATGGGGTCAAACAGCTAGATTCTTAATCGACAAAAAACAGAAACTTGGTCTTGGTGTTTCAAAAAACGGAAAAAGCCGTCGAGTGAAGAAAACTGGCAAGAAAAATTAGCAGATGAATTACATGCACCCATAAAACGAAATTTCACTCGGCGGCGTGTGATTGTAAATAAAATTGATGAAATATGGGCAAGTGATCTAGTTGAAATGCAACAGTTCAGTAAATGGAATAAAGGTTATCGATATCTTCTTATGGTTATTGATGTCTTCAGCAAATATGGTTGGATTGTCCCATTGAAGGATAAGAAAGGTGAATCTGTCACTGAAGCATTCAAAACAATATTCAAGGAAGGCAGAAAACCACAGTATTTATGGGTCGACAAGGGAAAAGAGTTTTACAACAAACACTTGGAGGACTTGCTAGAGAAACATAGTGTACAGATGTACTCAACTGAGAATGAAGAAAAGTCATCAGTAGTTGAAAGATGGAATAGGACAATGAAGTCCAAAATGTGGAAGCAGTTCACTGTTCAAGGTAATACACAGTATTTAGACATGTTACCAAAATTAGTGAAACAGTATAATAATACCAAACATTCAAGCATAAAGATGACACCCGTTGAAGCTAGTAAAAAGAGGAATGAAGAAACTGTTTACTTCAATCTATATGGTGATATGGAGCCATTAAAACAGAAACCAAAATTTAAAATAGGTGATAAGGTCCGAATATCTAAGTATAAACGGAATGTGTTTGACAAGGGTTACACGCCAAATTGGACAGAAGAAGTGTTCACAGTTGATAAAATCCAATACACTAATCCAATAACATACAAAATAAAGGATCTGAAAGGTGAAGATATTGAAGGGAGTTTTTATGAACCTGAATTGTTAAAAGCCAGACAGGATGTTTTCCGTATCGATAAAGTCATTCGCAGAGACTATAAGAAAAAACAAGCATTGGTGAAGTGGAAGGGTTATAGTGACGAATTTAACAGTTGGATACCATTTAGGGATTTAAAAGAAATATTATAAAGAGAAAATTATCTAACATATATAAGTAGACCTTACAGTATATATACTGTTATTTGCTATTATGTAGCCAAGAATATTATTATTCCTGACTATATTTAAACACAGGTCGAAAATATATTAAAAATAAATTATTATAATGTAATATACAAATGCAAAAATATTCCTACGATAATAAAGAATTAGATGTATCAATAGATTGTTATCTTGATGATAAAAATGATTTATGGTTCAGAGGTAGAGACATAGCTATTATTCTCGACTATAAAAATCCACAAAAAGCAATCAAGGATCATGTTTTATCTGATGATAGAATCTTAAGAGACCACAAAATCAGCATAAATTCACGATGTAACAAAACGTTACCTCATGCTGAGACCACAAATTCACGATGTAACAAAACGTTACCTCATGCTGAGACCATCGAAAAAACTTTCAAATGTTTTTTTTATAAATGAATCAGGACTTTATTCACTAATATTGTCTTCTAAAAAACAAGAAGCAGTAAAATTTAAACATTGGGTTACATCAAAAGTATTGCCATCAATCAGGAAACAGGGATATTACAAACAGTTTAATGACAGAAGCAATAATATGCTATTAATTGAATGTGAAAATGATCTGCATTATAAGATTGTTTCATTCATCAGAAAGAAATATGAAGACGCATTAATGATTGCCGGATTAGGTGAAAATCAAATAAGCCCAAACATGAGAATCAGAAGTTATAAGAAAGGATATATGGCTGGACAATGTGATTTAATGCTGATGAATCCAACTGAAAAATACAATGCTCTGTACCTGGAATTCAAAAGCCCTACTGGCATCTTCGCTGTATCCAATAATCAGATTAAAATGAAGACAATGTATGAGAAAAATGAATGCCGGTACATCATGAGTAATTGTTTCGAAGACTTGATCCACGAAATAACTAAGCACATGGAAGAAAGCAGAAGATATCTGAACGGAGAATAATTAGTTGCAAACTTTATTGTGATTGTTTCTGCTGTGGTTCTTCATTACTTTGCCACATCTAGGACACTTGTAGTCCTTATTCTGCCATTTTTTCATTGACAGCGCATGGTAACTCTTTTTGTCTTCATCAGGAACTCTCCTTGGTCTTTTATTAGCTGATTTTATATAATCATCTGGTAGATCCTCTTTTTTAACATATTCAAATTTGTATAAATAACCATCTTTCTTTGAAATGCCTGATTTACGATACTTAACTCCATCACAAACTCTTTTTATAGTACTAACATTAATTTGAAGATGTTGCTGGACTGCATACAAGCTGTTAAAGTATGAAACCTCATTTGTGGAAATATTAGTCGCTTTTACACATCTTGGATTTCTTTGGGTAGTAGCAAATGAATAATCCCGACTTTTGTTGATTTCATACAATTCTGTTGTTGTGTCATTAGTTGGAGATTGCACAAACGATTATCATCTTTTACCTCATTAATATGATCGATGACTTTATCCTTTGGAATAATACCATTGTGACATCCCAAACAAACCTGTGAACGCTAAATGCTTTTTGACCATTTTGACCATGTTTCCTCACACTACACATCATATAACCATCGTGTTTTTTAGCTCCATTCATAGGCACTTTTTTGATGATATTTATAACATTTCCATCCTTATCAGAAGCATACAAATCATAAACTGGATGAATGTTGTAAACGCACTCGTTAATTTCAATCTTATTCATTATAATATACAACAACAACAATCTTTATTTTCGTGCCCGAAAATTACACAGTGTTAGACAAATACAAGAGATAAAAAATTACAATAGAAAAGAGCACAGCCACTTAGAAATAGCAAAGCTAATCGAGCTAAGTGGCTGGGCCAAGCGGAAAAAAATTTGCTAATACACTTACTGAACATAGAGCAATAGACAGGATTACGTTTACACACACACACGTACACACAAATAACAATAGACAAGGGGATGTGTACACACGAGAACTGGAAAATAAAGTACATCAATGAACCAGTCAGTAGTTGGAGATAAGTGATTCTTTTATGCTGATCTTAAAACAAGTACGACTTTTAGATTTTAGTGAGTCTTCAATGGAATTCCAGACTTTAACTCCAGAGAAACGAATGTTAAATTTGCATAAATTGGTCCTCGCTTTGGCAGATAGTATGAAATCTTACTTGCCAGTCTGGTTTTGATATTGATGCACTTTGTTGATACTCATAAAGAAATCGTTAAAAATTAAGGGCAGTCTGTTGAGTAATAGTCATACATGAATAAAGCACAATACAAGTATAATAAGTCACTTTTTAAGTAAGTAGTTTCGAAAGAAAGAGTGGACTAGAGTGGCAATTATATTCTGAAATGTTATTATTCTGACGGCTCTTTTTTGCAAGGTGATAAGAGGTAAGAGAGTTGTTTGATATGTAGTCCCCAGGTTATTAGACTAATAAGTCAGGAAAGGATATATAAGTGAGTAATACAGCTGTACAAGGACCACATCGGTCACAGAATACCTTATCTTAGATAGTATGCCAATACATCTCTTAATCTTTTTTTGAAAATATGTAAAATGTGATACTTCCAACTGAGATGTGAATCAATGATGAGACCCAAGTACTTAATAAATTTCTCTTGTGCAATCTCCCTATTATCAATTGTCAATTTGACTAAGTGACCTTTGACCTTTTGAGGGGGATGGAAAATAATAAAATTTGTCTTATCTATATTTAATGAAACTTATTCGCCGTAAGCCAGTCAGAGACCATTTTCAGATTATAATTAACAATGGACTCGAGTTCTGCTAACTTAGAATTAGAGTAAAATAGATTTGTATCATCTGCGAAAATGTGAAAGTCAAAGACATTGCTGCACTTACTGAAATCATTGATATATAGGAGAATAGAAGAGGGCCTAGCACAGAACCCTGTGGGACACCATGAGTAATTAGGGTGTCTTCTGATTTAATACTACCTATAGTAACATACTGCCTCCTATTGCTTAAATAGGAAGCAAACCAGTCATTAGCAATACCACGGATTCCATAGTGGCTTAATTTCTTTAGTAATATGTTATGATCAACAGTATCAAAAGCCTTAGAGAAATCAAGAAAAATTCCACAGAAATAGGCCATCTTCAATTGCTCTCTGAATTTTGTCTGTAATTAAAAGAGTTGCATGAAGAGTGGAATGATTTCTCCTAAAGCCAAATTGTTTGTCATATAGAACATTATATTTTTCAATAAAAGTGATAAGTCTATTATACACAAGCTTCTCCAGGATTTTATTGAAAATGGAGAGCAATGAAATAGGTCGGTAGTTATTCATGCAAGTGACTGAGTCCTTTTTATGAACTGGAATAACATTAGCTAACTTAAATTGGTCAGGCAACACACCACTACTAAACGAAATATTAAAAAATAAATTCCAAGGGGAATGATATGCAGGTTTTTAATAGCTTTAGCAGGCATACAGGAATGCTAAAAGGACCAGAAGCCTTTACATAATATCTGTTTAAATAGAAATTTTTATGAAAATGTTTAAACATATATAAAAGAAAATTATTATCTGACACTATATTAAGATGAATAAGAAAGATTTCAAAAAACTGAGCAAATCCAAGCTCATCGAAATGTTAATTAAGATGAATAAGAGGCTTGAAAAAATTGAGAAGAAGCCAAAGGTTGTTATAGTTGATGATTACACACCAACCCCCACCTAGAAATAAAAACTGAAGAGAATAACACAAAGACCAACAGTCAGAGAATTGGTTGATTACTTCGAAAGAAAAAGATTACCAGCACCACCAAAAGAATGGTTGGAAGAAATGAACAATTGAAAAAGAGACCGGTCCACCCCCCAGAACAAAAAAGGTAGTTCAAAAAAACCACACTACCCAGGACTAAGATTAATACAAACAGAGAAAGCTCTAAAGGGCTTCACTGAGTCTTATGAAATTAGTACAAAAAATAACAAAGACCCGCTTGCGCAACCGCAAAACACAAGAAAGGCTGTTGGCATATAATATTATAAAATTGTTGAATGAAATTAAAGGTCTCAAATTTGTTGAAACACTCAAGGTAACATTTGCAAAAATGACTGACGGAGAAATAGAATACAAAACCGCATATTTCAAAGTGTAGCTCAAACAATTGTGAATAATCTGGAAGTAACTGAATCACTACAGTTGTCAAAAGACCAAATAATGAATAAGATTGCCGTTTGGGTATCTGAAAGTTCTGGTTGAACAATTGAATCTGTTGACAGCCATTATCTTAATGTTGTGAAATATCAACCGATGAGAGGTTCTTCATACATAAAATGCCAGCAGAATTACGAAATAAAAAAGGTTTAATTAACTTGAAAATGAAGATAATGAATGCTTCCGATGGTGCCACATCAGACAACCTGAACCTACAGACAAAGATCCACAGAGGATTAAAAAAGTTGACAAAAAATACATTGAAAAATTGGATTACACTGGTATTGAATTTCCAGTAACTAAAAAACAGTACAACAAAATAGAAAAACAAAATGAGATCAACATCAATGTATTCGGTTATGAGGAGAAACAACCTTATCCAATATATGTATCAAAAGAAGAAATATGCAGACTGCTTGAATCTGCTTCTAATAACTGAAAATGAAACAAGCATTATGTGCTAATCAAAGAGATTTCAATAAGTTTATGTACAATCAAACAAAGCACAAAGAAAGAAAACACTTTTGTATGCACTGTCTTCAATGCTTCAGCTCTGAAAGGGTTCTGAATGATCACAAGGACAACTGCATGCAAGTAAATGGCACACAGGCAATAAAAATGCCAAAAAAAGATAACAACATACTGAAATTCAACACTTTCATAAACAACAGCAGGTACCATTTGTGATCTATGCTGATTTTGAGGCCATCACTGAAAAAATACACGGTTGCCAACCCAACAGTGATAAATCATATACAGAGGCTTATCAGAAGCATACTGACTGTGGCTACGGCTATAAAGTAGTTTGTTGTTATGATGATAAATACAGCAAACCAGCAGTAATATACAGGGATGAAAAGGCTGTGTACAAATTCATGGAAGCTATGCTGAGGAAGTCAAATATTGCAAGAATGTTGTGAAAAAAAATTTTAAAAAACCATTGAAAATGACTAAAGATGATGAAGAGAAATTCCAAAAAGCCAAAGTTTGTCACATTTGTGATAAAAAATACACTGACAAAGAGAGATCATGTCATATTACCGGCAAGTATAGAGGTTCTGCTCACCAGATTGTAATCTGAAACTCAGAGTGAACCCAGTATGAAATAAAGATACCAGTCATATTTCAACAATCTAAGAGGCTATGATAGTCATTTTATTATGCAGAGATGGAGCCATTGTTAAGAAGCACACTTACAAAAACAAGAAAGTGAAGACTGTCAAATGAATATCAATGCTATCCCAAATAACATGGAGAAGTATATGGCTTTCATGCTTGGTAATCACTTGACCTTCATTGATAGGAAAAGCTTTCAGCAAATCTTCCAAAAGAAGCCTTCAAAATACACTCAAGTTTGGAAAAAAGCTTGTCAAACAATCTTCCATCCAAAGAAGCCTTAAAATACACCTCACAAAGTTCAAGGGATCTTAATGAACATATCTCATGCGCAAACAGGTGTTTATCCATACGACTTCATGGACATGCTTTGATAAATTGGAAAATTCTTCCAACAAAGGAAGAATGGGCGATTACATATTAAGTGATACCTTAAAACAGATGAAGACTACTGCTGATGCTCAGACTGTTTGGAAAGCATTCTCTTTGAAAAAATGGGCTTATCCCGACCTGTACCTTAAAACAGTCTCCACTGGCTGATGTATCTTGAAAACTTCAGAAAAACATGCCTTGATGCTAAAATGGACCCGTGTCATTATTTCACGTCTCCAGCTATCTTGGACGCCATGCTTAAAATGTTGACATTAAACTAGAGCTTATGGTTGATATTGATATGTTTCAATTCATTGAAAAGGGTATGCGTGGAGGAATCAGTTATATAGCAAACCGATACGGTAAAGCAAACAATAAATACATGAAAGAATACGATGAGAAGGCGCCCTCGAAGTACATCATGTATCTCGATGCTAATAATCTATACGGTTGGGCTATGAGTCAATATTTACCAACAGGCGGATTCAGATGGATGACACAAAAACAGATCAATAATTTAGACCTGGCTAAGTATAAAGAAGATAGCAACAAAGGTTTGATACTTGAAGTTGACCTTGAATACCCCCAAGAGTTACATGATCTTCACAATGACTATCCACTGGGACCGGAAAAGATTAAAGTTGCTGGGGACATGCTATCAGATTATTGTAAGAAAATAGCTAGAAAATTCAATATATCAACTGGTTTGGTACATAAACTGATACCAACATTAAGCAACAAAGAAAAATACGTGCTCCATTATAGGAACCTCCAATTATACACTGATCTCGGTTTGAAAATAACTAAAGTCCATCGAGTTCTAGAGTTCAATCAGTCCGCATGGCTCAGACAGTACATCGACTTCAACACTCAGAAAAGAACTGATGCTAAAAATGCCTTTGAGAAAGACTTTTTCAAGCTGATGAATAACAGTGTATTTGGAAAAACGATGGAAAACCTCAGAAAGCGAGTAGACGTCAGATTAGTCACCGATGAAAAGAAACTATTAAGAATTGCTGCTAAACCGACATATGTTAGCAGTAAAATCTTCAATGAAAATTTGGTAGCTGTTCATAAGATAAAAGAAACACTCACCCTAAACAGGCCGGCATACGTGGGGATGTGTATTCTATACCTTAGCAAGACACTGATGTATGAATTCCACTACAACTACCTCAAAGAGAAGTACGGAAACAAGGCGAAGCTGCTCTTCACAGACACTGACTCATTGACCTATGAAATTGAAACCCAAGACGTCTATAGAAATTTCTGGAATAAAGAATAAAAATAAATTTGACAACAGTGACTACCCTGAAAGCTCGCCGTATTTCGATAAGACGAATAAAAAAGTAATTGGTAAATTCAAAGATGAGGCTGCAGGAGTTCAAATTTGTGAATTCATCGGTCTACGATCGAAAATGTATAGCTATATCAAAGACAACCGAAAAGGAGGGAAGACAGCTAAAGGAATTGGGAAGAATGTTATTAAGAATAACATCAAACATGAAAATTATAAAGAGACACTATTTGATAATAAACAGTTGCATCATAGAATGAAAACAATCAGAAGCCAAAACCATCAACTAGGAAGTTATGAGATAAATAAAGTATCACTCAGCTGCTATGACGACAAGCGGTATATTCACGATAATGGCGTGACAAGCTATGCATATGGACATTATAAAATCTAAAAAGTTCAGTTAGCTGTGGTGTTTTTATCGCCTCAAACCCACTGATTTGCCTCTTCTTCGTCCCAGGAACCTTTAGTACTTAGGCGTCTTGAGTTTGATAACAAACTTTAGCATAAACTTTTTAAGTAAAAATTGTCAGTAAACTTTACTTCAAGAATTTACTTGTTTCATTATGATTGGTTAGAAAAAATCATGCGACCGTCTCGTGACTTAGAATAATAGCTATAGGCGATGACTCATTTCCTGTTTTTCCGAGAATGTCACGCTTGGTGGTTTTCCGAGAAAGTCACGCATTTATAATAAACTATAGATTCCAAAATACGAGATCAAAAATAAAATAACTATAGTTTTTCCAAAATCCGAGATCATTTTGCTAAAACACCCCCTAAATTAATTCTTGCGCTGAAACCCCCAAACACTATACTACTGATACATGCTTAGTCATGCCACAAGTTGTGAAGAAATTCTCAAAAGTTAGCCCATACGTTTGGCCAAACAGCAAAAAGAACAACAGTGGACTAAAATCAACTCGACGCGTGGGCTGCAAAAAAAGCGGACGGTTAGCGGTAGCCAGAAAAGAGCATGAGCAAATGTCGCACCTTTAGAATCCATATGAAAATGCGTATGGAAATTCTTTCAGAGGAATTTTTACAATAACTGTAAAAATTCTCGCCCACTGATTGGCTAATTTTTATCATCAATAAGAGTACAGACAAATGAAATTTTAATATTTATGCGAAACTTTGTAGCAAGATGGAGTAGGGGGAAATGCAGGACCTTAATATTGTTTTCAACTTTAGTTTTGTTGATGACACCCACCCTGACTAGAATTCTCACAATAAGTTAAAGTGGTTTGTAAAGATTTTTCGAGGTAAAGACACACCATAACAATTCTTACAGTCCAGTTTCTATGAAAAAAAAAAAAAACATTTACTAGACTTCTTGTTTTAACATAAGTTTCACCAGCAACTAAAACCTCCTCGTAAACTGTTCATTGGACATCGACGTACCTTCTGTTTCCCGCCTGGTGCTCTGACATGAACTAAACAAAAACTTGCTCGGAATGAGTCTTGGACGCTTTTAGGCCAAGGAACATAAATGTTTTACAACTCCACAAGGCTTTTCAGATCGTATTTTGAATTTGAATCAACTTTATGCAGCAAGAAAAGATTTTAATTTATGCGAGGCATAGGCCTCACGTCAACTTTTTTAAGCAATGACAGCTGCTTAGCTGTTGCAAATAGCCAATCAGAAAGCGACAAAAGCAATTGACACTGTTCGTGTAAGTTTGAATAAAATTCATTTTCGGTTGTTTACGGTGCCTTTTCTTTCCATTTAAACACGGCATTTGACCATTTCGGGGTTTGTTATTGTAAAAAAAAAAATTGACGTCAGTTTTTCGCTGTGGAAACCACTCGCCTTCGGCTCGTGGTTTCCACAGCACTTTATCAATGTTATCAGTGACGAAATTTGTCATCAAGAATAGAACAGCCACATAAAAAAAAACGTCAATTTGTTAATTCGCACTACTCATCAATTGTCTTTTTTCACGTTGTTAAAAACACATTTAAAAAAATAATTTAACAGTTTCATTTATCAGTGCCAGAAGTTAAAATGTAGCTCTGAATAACCATTAAGTACTGTTGCCATGGTAACAGCTGATGACTCTCTGTGACAGAATTATACGCTCGTCAGGTTGACGTGCATTGGATACAGAATTAATTCACTCTTGAATAATTAATGCTGTGCAAAAACTTACAAAGGATAAATTAATAGCATCGAATGTTATGCTTGACTATATCTTTGACATGGTTTGGGGCCCGTAAGTTAAGCGTTGAAGAGAAGCATAATGAAAACTGCCATCAGGGTTTTAAACGGATCTGTCTTCGTGGGAATAATTCTGAGTGAGTAGAAAACTTTGAGTTTAAAGTCTCAGATTTAGCAATATGCGGTCGAATTTTTCTTTAACTAAACGGAAGTTGCAACGAGAAAAACTCAGGAACTAATAAATATAAAAGAAAAACTCGGAAGAAAACAATTAAGAAAACCCTAAAAAAAAAACCCAGTTCACACAAAAAGCAAAGAAAGAGCTCTGTCAGTACTAGTCATGTTTACATCTGCAGAAACTAGGCTATAAAAGATGCGCCACGTACAAAATGCTATCTCGATCTTCTCAACTGGTTTTCATACACGACCCGATAAAAACAACGATAAAATCGCATTCACGGTAGCTGTGTAGTGTGCTCGAGACGAGAAGGTTTCGTGATCTTCGCCTACAAAATCAACACCAGGTGATATATCTGGTTAAAAATAAAAATAAACACTAGTTTGTTGGTGCAAGTCATCGGTTAGAGCACGTCGCAAAAATAAAACAGCGGTATTGTCTGGAGCTAGTAAGAATATGGTTCTTTTCATGTTTTGTTTGGCCAAAAAAATTTGTTTTAACTTAAGTTGTAATTTTGAATTACATTACTGGATTACATGGGATGCGGTTAAAATTCTAAAACTCTACTATGGGTGACCACACAGCTAAAAACGTAAGACGGAATCCACCAGAAGTTCGAGTAACAAGTGAACAAAAACCTTGTACCAAGATTATTTTCATCGTGTTGCAAACTTCTGTACGACTGTTTTAAATATGTTCTCAAAAAAAAAAATCATTTCTAGCAACACCAAACGTCGAAAACGAATGTTGAAGTAATGTATGAAACACTTGAAAGTACTGGTGAAATGAAACTGATGATGAAATTTTGCCTGTGTTTGCACACGTTCTCTAAACTTTGAAATTGATTTTCTCTCGTTCCCATGGGAAATTGTTTTCGGTGTTATTTCAGGCAATTACCTATGTATTCAGCTTTAAGAAAATATAAAAATGACTGTAAAATACTTAAAATTATTCTGGTACCAGATTTTTGTCCACTAAAACCTGAAATTGCTCGATTTTCTAGCGCATTTCGTCTTAAACGCCTGCAAGGAAAACTTTATGACGATATATTGCCATGAGATTTGATCATTTGTGACAGCCCTGAACACAATAATTCTGCATAATAACGTTAGGTGTCATCTGGAGAGAAAAAGTGAATATTGATTTCTTCGTTTGATTTATTTCTTGTACGGACTGTTATGGCGACCTCGTTGATGCCCGGAACACAGAGACGCGGCGGTCCTACACTTTACCCTTGCAATTTTCTGAGCACCTATTTTAACCTTAAAACGTTGTTCTGAGGAGTATCGCATATCTGTTTTTGAGTTTTGTTCACGCATGCCAAATATGTTTTCATATTGATGATGTAGCTACCCTCGTTGTGGTTCTCAGTTACGCCATACCTACTCGTAGATTAGTTCAAATGTTTATTTCAGTAAATTCCATTAGCTACTGTCTTTGGCGGCGCTTATTGAAGTATCAAGCTTTCCTCACACTCGTGAATACTTAGCTAAGCGGAAAGTAAGCTTTGAAAGTGCCGTGTTTAAACTTTCAGGCGTTTACAGAGACACGATTAGCCAGGTGTTGTTTTAGCCGGTAAGGCAAAGGTTTCCTAGATCGTCACTTATTATTATACATATATATTTTAATCGGCACTGCAACGATAATGGCATTCGAGACTCCCCTAACTGTTTTTGCGCGATTTAACGTTATTTGAGGCAGTAGTTATTGGAAACCCCAGTAAATGCTCAGTAGCTAACACAGCTTTTCCTAGACCCACGTTATTCTTAAGAATAAAACACTAAAATATAACCATCGCACGTGTCGCTCTTTTCCTCATTTTGGTTGGCAATCAGACATGAAATAAACTTCGGAATAAGAGGGGAATTTTTATTTTCTTATTGCGCTTTCCCCTTTCTTTTGACTTGAGTGTTTGATATTTTATTACGTGTTTGAATATATTGTGAACTAACGATTTCATGGAATGGAGCCGAAGAATCGTTAATTGCCTCATAGTCAACAAAAAAAAAATTAGTTATTAAAACTGACACTAGCCAATTCCCACATGACATCGTATTCATTAAAGTTTCCACTTCACCTAACCAAAATAAAAATGAGAAAGCGGCTCCAAACGAATCGATCCTCGGCCTGAGTAAAAGCTGCAAACGGCATCGAACACTTTCATGACCAGGAGTGGAGTGCAAAACTTCTCAAAACAAAGACTTACCAAGAACCAGCTGTTTTCGTCCTCGTTGCTTATATCAAGTCGCGTCCAATTACTACAACATATGGTGCTGTTTTAAAGTTTTTAATTCTGTTCCTAGAAAAATCTGTTATGGTCTGTGCTGCATCGCCGTTGTTCTAACAGCTCAATTAGCCTGGCTTATTTGTATTTGCTTTTTGCTTGTTTGTTGTGTGATTCATGTGTACATCAGAGTCTAGCGCATTTCGGGATCTATCGGTTATTACCTCGCAGGGATATGGGTATGGGGTGTGTGTGTTTTCTACAAAATCCTGGTTATTAAATGTGTACCCCCCCCCCCCCGTAAAAACCATCTTGAACAAAACATATTCCCCCTCTACATGTTAAAAACGGGATAGGCCTACACAGACTCCCTACTGTTGTTGTTGAGTTGGGGTTTCGCGCCTGCTACGCGTTAGGCACGTTAGCTTTCATATCGCGCGAGGAGTTACACCCGGCAGGGGTGGGGTAGGAATGCACAGGATATGTAGTCTGTGTACTGAAACGTTTCACTCGGTTTGTCGTAAGAGATTTATTAGATCAAAAACTTGTTTCTCTAAGGAGACTATTTGTACAATGAATTTCTATTCTTAGAACGCCATGGATACTCACTGCAAGAAATTACAGCATTGGTTCTGCGTTCCTTTAATTTATATGTTGGAGGGTTCTTCTCCTCTTCATATTCTAAGGAATATTGTTCCTTCTATCGGTTTTCTTCATCCTTTTCACGGCGATATGTATCTGGGCACACATCATAAGCGGGGTTACAATGTTGTCTGACAATGTGTTCTCTTCGGTTGCTGTTTTGTTATAAAAGCATTTGGGAAGGACAGGTTGAGAAATTCTCAGTTCCCATCCCCTGTCAATGTAGAAAGTCACACGCTAAAAAAATATACCCAAATTTAATCTTGTCCTTTAAAAACGTAAACATAAGCCCCCTACTTTCAAACGATTTTTGAAATCAGTGTACCTCTCCTACTAACCCACTGCATCCCCCCCCCCCCCCCCCCAGGGTCGTAATAACGATCAGTACCTTATTTAATTAAAACTTGGTGAAAAAGGATCGATCGGGTGAGGGTAGTCTTCCCACAGGGCTACACTCATCTGTATAATCGTGCTTCACCAATTCATGTCGGCGTTATTCCAGCGGAGACAGCTTTGAGCTTTATTTCAGTGTTCATAGCTATTAAGCTATTAAGCATAATTCATTGACTTGAACTGAACACGTTTCTCGAAAATTTCGCTTACGTTGCTTCGAATACAGCAAATCGGTCAATTAATCAGAGTAATTTTTTTGCAAGGTGGATTCCCAGAAGCTCTCAAACATTTCGGAAAGAGCCCATAATATTAATATAATCCAACAAGGCGGCATTGTTGTTGTGCTATTTTTAGTTAGCACTTGCGCAGAAACGCCAGAAGTGAGTTTTGTGGATAAAACACGAAGAACGGACGACATTTGTAGACTCGGGCCTACCACCGGAAGCCCGAGTGACAATCCGTGACGTAAGAGATTACCAGCTTTTACATTTCTATCTGACAGGATAAAAAAAGTGTACGTATACAATTATTCTGTTGCAAGTTCTACCTGTAATCCATGCATGCATGAATTGGGTATATTTCTGCTGAAAGGTTTGTCTTTTATGTAATTCAATATATAAACACGCGCCAATTTTTGATCACCTTAGAGACTGCAGCCATTTAAGCTCAGGTCCTTCGAGTTCTATTCCCGTTTTTCGCGCGATGTCATCAAAATTCTAAACGGCTTAAAGTATTTGCAACACAAGGCTTCTCTTACGGAAACTTCTATCGCGATATGTTGCTTTGCTTTCAAAGTACGATGCTTTAAAATTTGACGAAATCGCAGCGGCCCAAAAAAAACAATTCTACCTTGAAATGTTATAAAACCTTTATTTAAGTATGTTTATAAGAGGGTCTCAACGGGATAGTGACTGTTACGGTTAAGAGATAACGGCTAAAATCTTGGCCCTTTTAAGACTAACAACGGTTGTTTTTTTCCTGTTGCAGTTAACAGAAAAGTGAAAAATTAATCTCCTTTGTCTTAAAGAGTTAAATATTAATGATAATGTTTTTCTCAGTGAATCGAGGAACAAATTTCTAGTCTATAGGGCCATCTTGGAACGAATTCAGCAAAGTACTAATTAAACATTGGATAGGGCATACCGTTGAAGTATTCCTTTTGTAGTATCATATGTACAGAAATGCATTTATTTTACATAAATAACATATTTTTTCAACTACAACGAATAAGAAGGAAAGAATATGTCATTCAAGTTACCTACATAATACATTCATATATTTTCTCTTCCTTTAGGTTGTTTGTATCTTTTACTTTCCTTACTTTAGATTTCATGTACTTTTTTACGTTCTGAACATCGTGACTTAGTTACTTAGTTTTCTCTCCAAATGAACACGTGAATGAAAAGAGAGTTGTGACGTCAAGCCTCCTCTCAATATCTAGAAATCTTATTAACGCGTTACCACGCTCTGTCGTTAAGGCCGAGCCTCTGCTGAAGCATAAATCTCTCGAATCCTTCAGAACATTTAGCATCGGCTGGCTGGTGTCTTATCTCGAGTAGACGAGAGAGAGGACTCAGAATCGTAATCAAGGGCGGAAACAATGCCACGAAATCCGGAGAAGATGGCAACAAACACCTCGCTGGTTCGGTCAGGTCCAAAAAAAACCTGTACTTCTCTGGACCAAACGTGTGTACCATGAATGCCACCTTATTTAACACCGGCTGTCACCTCAGCTACTTAGGTCAGCTTCTGTCACTTCATATACTAAATTCAGCGTTTTCCAAAGTGGTTTGCCGACATCACAATCTGCCAAGTGTGGCAACGTGCGGACTATATTAACGCCACATTAGGCATGTCCATTGAGGTCTATGAACCAGCTTGCCCAGAAGAAGTTCAGGTGGCATAGTGGTCCGTTTTCCAACCTTTTTTGAATTTCTGAGAGAGCCTGTCTACTGCATTACCCAGTTACTCCATTACACTCGGCATTACCCAGAACTGCGACTTTTCGACGTTAAATTGACTACATGCACGATTCATAGCATCTGAGTGCTGTTAGGTAGGAGACGGGACCCTTTTTTTGCCAATCTTGACAGGTGTCACGTTTGCTATTACAGTGTGCATTTTCATGTGGTTGACTAATTCGTCAGGTAGTGCTCACAGACTTGTACAGTTTTTGCTGTTCCAATGATTTGTGATAACATCGTCTCTCCAGACACTGATTTCGGGTGGTAATGAACACCGTGACTGACATCATCGAAGTGTTGTCTACTGACGTCATACAAATAACTAAGATTTATTTTTATCTCCTCATCAGGGTCATGAAAGGGTGATCGCCGACATAAATCCTAGTCGACTTTAAAGGTTAAGCCAATAATTATTTTCAAGGGCAGGCTAGAGCTGTTCCCGGCATCCCAGTCCATGGCCAGTGAGAATCTCATGACGAATAAATGTTTTGCCGTTTTAAGGCCAGCGGCTAACCCCATTGCGAACCTCTAATAATGTAAAAAGTGCCATTTCAACAATTCGGAAGACAAATTGGGAATGCTGATCATATGATCTGCTATATTTCTTCAATTGACTTTTACCACAACCATATTTATGTCCCTTGGAGAGAAGCTAGTATGGCGGATCAATACTAATTTTTGGATTATTTTTGCCATATTCTCGTTCTGGCGAGTACACCTTGGTCAGAATTCGTTCCAAGTTGATTCTCTGTGCCTTCCGTTCATCTCCTTTGCTTTTCGATGTTATTCATGCTAGCAAACATATTTATTTTATTGATGAAAATCGAGAACAATACTGTATATGCACGCCGGCAGCCTGATAAAGTTTGGCTTGACGTGAGGAAGTGCTGGGTCACTGCTTTTTGCTGCTGCTTAACCTTAGTTTGGGCAGGTCGGAGAAAAGATAGCAGTCGGTTTAAAAGAGTAGCTTCTCAAACATATAAAATTGAAACCTAACCAGTAAGTTCGATGTTTTAGTCTTCTTAGGCCAACCCTGCAAAGGACATGTGCCTTTGACCTACATGTATGAAGACCCAAGGAGTATCAACTGCACGAGACTGAACGAAGATTCCCCGAGCATTGAGTTCCAACTACAGTGCACAGCCTTGATAAGTGATTATCGCTACCAGTCATGTTCTATTTGGTGCGACTTATTTGACAGGTGTTTCAAAGAAATTCGAAAAGCAAGATGGAAGCAAAAGTGCTCCCACAGGTTTCGCAAAGTGTCTCAGCTATTCGGGCTCTTGATCTCCTTTAAAACCCCCAACGGCTCGTCGTCTGACACAACTGTTTACGTAAAACGCGAAAGGCCTATCAGAAAGAATTTGTTCACCATAATGATAGTCAAATGTAAAAGGAACTCCACGACTACTGGAAAACGATCAACATGCGAACTGCAACCTACAAGTACGAGTAGTTTCCATGATTCAACAGGTGTAACCATAAATCAACCCTTCATCCCTCCCCTACGTATCCCCCTCCCCCTAATAGGATTTTACATCAGTCCCCATCTCCAACTCTGTACTGTGTCCACCTATTAGATTGCACATACATGTGCGAACTGTTTCAGATACATTACTACATATATTGAAAATATTTTGTCCGTGTAAGCTTGAGCTGATCCTCCTGGATGCGCAATTATGGTTTTAATCCCTGACTGTCAGTTTGGATAAAACATATTGTATGCTTAACTGATTGAATACATGATATATGCTCTGTATGCCTAGTTTTGATAAAAACACTAACATTATGTGTAGAACTGTTTGAATAAATACAATATGTATTGATTGTTTTCGTTCACTAGGTAACGGGTAGGTTAGCGGTACATCACACTATTTTTTTGAAGCATATACTAAATTACGGCTTGAATTAATGTAATGAAGTTTATAGATTCACATATAGGGCTTTCCGTGTACCAAATGCAGTCATTCATATCATTACTACGTTCGGCAAACGAAAAATGCAAACGAAGTTTGAAACATACCGTAGTTAGAGAGGATACAGAGTGACCCTGTTCGATTGCTATACTATGAGTAAGCTAAACCAATGCATTAATTCTTTGACGTTTCTGAAAAAGCCAACCTTGGTGCTTGTGTAAAGGTCAACAGAAAACAGGCATTTTATCGCGGCTTGGTACCTAACGACCAGGAAAGCGGATACTCTGACCGGCAAATGATTTAGGATAAGGCGCTCTTTTTTCGGGAATGCTTGGACAAAAGCGAACGCCATTTAGTTTTGTGCTTCCAGAAGCAAATAAAATGATAACAACATGGGGAAAAATTACGTGTTGGTACTACTCTAAGAAGATCGCCTGATTTTGGTTTCTTTGCTAGCGGCCTTGACAATGATTCTAACGTCTTTGGGATTACTGGAAAATGGTAGTAACAAACAAGCATTCTCTTACGTCAACACCCTCTCTTGATAGCACTGTGGATAGATGTTCCGGCTCACATCTTACCAGTTATTTTAAAAGCCTGGTTTGTAGTCCGGTCTGGGTTGGAGCCCAAGACCTTCCCTTTAGCCGGCTCCTGAATTCTTTTCGACTGAGCTAGCCCGGTGGCGGTCTATAGATCCTTCCAGGAGATTAATAATAGTCATGACAAGTTTCACAGATTCTGTTTTTCAAAACGATCCAGATGGGATGATTTCCCTTCGTTCTTATATGAGTGTCCTATGGTTCTTCCGTAGCGATATCCCTCATCCGCATCGAGCCACCTCGTGAAGGGTTTTCTCCTTCAGAGATTCCGGTAAGAAAGTTACTTTAAGTGTTGAATTTCGACTTTAAAGTATTGCTTTCATTTGGGCACGACAAGGGCATCTCAATAGTACTATCATTTGTTTCAGGTGGAAACGTTTCTTACTGCCCTCGAAGATATAGACTCTGGGAAGGAAAGAGCATTACAGGTAAAACATTCAGCTTAATTACACCGACCATACCCTGCAACGTAATTGAATATTTGAACGTCTTTTTTTTCACATCGATTTTACTTTCATATAAAATTCCCCTCGACTAGATACTGAATTAAGTTACGGCGACCAAACGGAAAAGATTCATGTCTCGAAAGCAGCCTCTCTCCTTTCGAAGATGCTGTTCCTTATGGTCTTTGGCGTTCCAGTAGGACAACGGAGTCCAACATCCCGCTGGATTATCGGTTTCCAATTGCAATGCCTCATGTGGAGATAAGTGGTTTTCAATCTTATCGTGCTCATTTAGGGTGAAACATTATTCGTAATGCCATAATATGCAGCATTCTCATTGTAAGGACTATCTGACTGATTGGTCATGAGAGAAACTTGTTACTGCGATGTTGACTCGCTACATCATGAAGCCCGTGCTACAAAATTCTACCTAAGTTTGTTTGTGAGTTCGCGGCTAGCAGAAGAGGTAGAAGAGCACTTAATCTTCCAGTCAGCAGTGCGATTAAGCGAAATATGACAGCGAATAGTATTAACCGAGTGATATTAATGTGAACAAAACTCACCACTGCAGTTCCTAGCCGGCCAGGACGGTACCTAGTATGAGGCGTAAAAATTTGAATTTATATTATGTTTTCTTTTTCCTTATTTGTGTGTGTGTGTGTGTGTGTGTGTGTGTGTGTGTGTGTGTGTGTGTGTCTTACAAAAACCATAGACGGGCTGCATAGTTTCAGAGGGGTGTGAGCATCTTTTTAGGTTCTTGTAAGAAGCTGCACATTGAAAAATAATAAATGAATATTAAAGACATTTGCTCGGTGGTAATTTTCGTCTGGCTACTGCCCAGAAAACTATTTAATGATACGCTTTTCGCTACTCGTTTTTGCAGAATGCAACGTTCTTGTTAGGAACGTCAATCCAAGATTTCAAGAATATTTCTTCCAGCACAGACAAAGAGTTTGAAGATAACGTACATTTCACGGCGACTGCCTTTGAAGATTTCACTATCCGATTCGCAGAACAACAGCTGAATGACATGATAGCCCAATACGATTCCAGGGATGAAGTAGGCGGTTAGTAAAACAATTAGGGGAAGAGCTAGAGGAGTCAACCACTGATTTATTGCACAACTCTGAGCAAATTACAACTCAGTCAAGAACTGCATGTTTACACTGAAAATGATAGATTTTAGGGGCAAAACAACATTAATACTTTCACGTACGTCTTCCTTCATTCCAGATTTACAGGTCAGGCGACTATTCCACCAGAATCAGAAGGATCTTAGTCTAAGCGACATCGAAGGAGAAAATACTGTCAAGATTCCACTTGAAAATTTTGATAACAATGGTTGGTACTTGTCATTTTTATTTTGGGGTTACCTAGTAACCCTAAATTATGTGGGGACTTGGCGCCAAGTCATTATCTTTCCAAGGCTTACCTTTGATCATTTCTGTGAATTAGTTTATGCTCTACAAAACCATCTTTATTTCCAGTAGACAAATGTTGTATTTTGGTGTTAATAGTTGAACACTTCGTCAAATGTCTAGCTAAGTGCCCTCGATGGGATTTCCTCGTGAAAAAATGTTCAAAGATTGATAAAATAGGTACGGATTTGCCGTCATAATTATCACTTTTCCCTCTACGGAAATTTTTCAGACCTAAGCCCCCTTTGCAATCGCTTCTGACATTGTTAGCCAACAATACCCAACGTTGTTGGGCCAGATACGTTGGGTGCACTTGAACTCCGTATTATGGGCGTTGTTGGCAGGTCAACAACACTCAACAACTCCCAACAGCATTTACCTTGGTCTTCAAACGCAAAGCACATGTTCGGCCCAAACATGGAGACTCAGCCTAGTCCCTAGGCGTTCTCGGCTGGGTCAAACCCAACTGTCAGCGGTGACGTCACCAGGAAAGACTCGCCGAGAACGCCTAGCAAATGTTGTATTTTGGTGTTAATAGTTGAACACTTCGTCAAATGTCTAGCTAAGTGCCCTCGATGGGATTTCCTCGTGAAAAAATGTTCAAAGATTGATAAAATAGGTACGGATTTGCCGTCATAATTATCACTTTTCCCTCTACGGAAATTTTTCAGTAAAAAAGAAAAAGTTAAAAGTGAATTTGTTTTTGGGAATTGGTAGCTTTCAGATAAATAACCCTATAATTTCATACGACAAAACGAAGAGCCATGTGCTAGTTTATGTCTCTCACGGGTGGATTTTTTTCTGGACCACAATTTCACCCTTTAGGGAGCCCAAAATCAACCTTATATAAGAGTAACACTTTATTATTTGATCAATAACGTAGGGTATGATTAACCACACGTTTACATTTCCGACTTGGCCAATTTCTGGTGAGGAAATAGCTTGATAGTGGAAAGAGAAATATATTCTCTAAAATTTAATTTTGATTTTTTTTCGCAGCATCTGTGGTGTTAGTTGTAGTGTACAAAGACCTTCATGAGCTGTTTATGGACAGGACCGACTCCAACAACACCGATAATAAAAGCAGGTCAGAAACCAAATAAGCCTGGACTCGGCATGTTTGGCTAATCACCAAAGCCGTGCATTTTTGGATCCATTCTAAGACCTTTTTAGTCGGAGTATCTCCCAACATCCATATGACTGTTGGTTTAGGTAGCCAACTGAAGCTGTGCTAATTGCGGGGACAGCTGGTCAGGCCATCGCTCAGCCTCCACCCAACCCGTATAATGTATTACGATAATTCAGAGGCGTTTTTAAAACACTGTAAATTAAAACAGGACATCATCATCATCATCATCATCATCATCATCATCATCATTATAAGAAACGTTTTACAAACGTTTTACATAATTTTTTAATGAAAGTTTAGTAATATTTTTACAAGATTTATACGAATTATAATTATGAATATCATTTTTAGCATTCTAGTAGATCATATAATATAAATTTAAGATTGTTTGAGAATTTGTTAATAAAGTTTGATTATTAAAAAATTATTATTATTATTATTATTATTATTAATGTTGTTTTGGGAGGGGGGTCGCGGTACTCTTGGAATATAGTTGAAGGCATCAACAGGAAACATTATGTTCATACTCCAGTTAGTCATTTCCTATTGCAGGGCGCTAAATACGAAGATAATTTCAGCTTTAATATACCCTCGATCAGAAGTACTGCAAAAAAGTATCACCTTGACCTTCAAGAACTTAAAGGTATCAGTGAAAAGTCTATCATAAAAATGAGCGGACGTATGGAGTCCATTTACTTGTTACTATTCATACACAAGAAATATTCGATAATCTCTGGCGCAGACCTAAGCCCCCCTTTGCAATCGCTTCTGACATTGTTAGCCAACAATACCCAACGTTGTTGGGCCAGATACGTTGGGTGCACTTGAACTCCGTATTATGGGCGTTGTTGGCAGGTCAACAACACTCAACAACTCCCAACAGCATTTACCTTGGTCTTCAAACGCAAAGCACATGTTCGGCCCAAACATGGAGACTCAGCCTAGTCCCTAGGCGTTCTCGGCTGGGTCAAACCCAACTGTCAGCGGTGACGTCACCAGGAAAGACTCGCCGAGAACGCCTAGCAAATACAGCCATATCCACCATAAACAACACTGAAATATGCACGAGATCGTACGTTGCAATAATGCCATAATTTTCCTTTAAGGTTGCTGCACAAAGGATGGTTGCTGCACTCGTCTGAATCTAAAAAACTTATGCTCACGATAAGAACTGTGCGGTGAACTTTAATATGAACACGACAAAACTTTGAACGGAAAACCAACGCAAAATAACGGACTAAGAAGGTTATTCCACAAAGTTAGAACTTACCGTCGTTTGTGGACACTTCCATTGTACGAATTTGTTGCGGTAAGCCTTCACACGATACGTCGTGGAAACTAGTAAATTCCAACCAGGGTTTTTTTTGTGCTAAAATCAGGGGTATTTTGGCAATATTTGCTGGGCGGTCTCTCGCCCACTCCTTCCTAGACTTCGCGCGGACAAGAATGGAAAGAGGGAACGCCTAGGGACTAGGCTGATGGAGACCCAGGGACAGATAGTCCGGATGGGACGAACAATTCACCTGTTGGTGTAAGAAGTCACGACAGGAGTGCGATAAATGCTAATCGCCAACTGGGCAGAAAAAATAACTTGCCAAAGCATTTGTGTCCAATCAGAACACTGGATCTTAGTGGCTTCTGGAACTGGAACTGGTTTAAAGAAATGTTTCCAGGGGTTCTCCCGCCCGTCTTGTAAACTTTCGCTAATCCCAAATTTGCCTGTGAATTGTTCATCTCATCCCGAATATCTGCCACTGGGTCTCCGAGGATGGGTGACACTGAATTCAAACATAGTGCACTAATTTCAATTGTATATTTTTTCTTGCGAACTGTTTCAACCACTTACTCTTTTCAATTCAAATCTCTTGATAATAAGCCATTTTATTACATCTTTCACTTAGTACGCGCGCTGTGATCTGTCAATTTTGCGGGCCGTATTCTACAATACGGCCCACTTGACTTCAACTAGTTTTCTTTCCCGCGCGTCGGATTAACCACAGAGATATAACATCTTACTAACATCGTTTTCTCGTTTTCACGGATCCTCGTTTTTCCCATTAACTTATGGACCGCGCGCTTCGCGCTTGGGCCATAAATCAACGGGAAAAAACTCGTTCCGTAACTTACTGTACGGTCCTCGAACTCGGTTAGTAAGAGGTATACATTTGCTTTTAGCCTGCAGGAAAGCATCGAGAATGTGTATTCTGGAACTATTCAGGAGAAAAGTAAGCAAGTCACTTTACTTTTATTTAACCACGATTGTTTCATACAAAATTATATAATAACCAAATCAATGCGAGTGCTCTGATTGGTTAATCAGCTATGGTTTATTCATTCCAGTAAACTGATGGAAATTTTGCGTGTCTTCTGATTTACGAATTCTTCGAGTGCTCTTCCAACATCCCACCTGGTTTATCAGCCTATAAACCATAGAATTGCAATTGCTTGACTATACATTTTGCAATTGCTTGACTATATAATTTGGTTGATGTTTGCACTTCAGAGACGCTATACTCATGTCCTGTTGTCAATTAGTTTGATCTTTCGTTAGTTCCAGTGGTTGGTCGGGGGAAGGATGTCACGTTAAGGAATTCAATAGTTCAGGAACAATGTGCGTCTGCAATCACTTGACAAATTTTGCCGTTCTCATGGACTTCACTGATGACGGCAACAGCACGCCGCTGGTAAGTTTAGTTTGTGTTTCTTACCAGTCGCCCTCGAACCAGATCAAAAATTAATTTTCCTATGTACCAAGCTTTCGTGTTTAAACTATGAAAAGCATTTATTTGTACTTTGAAAAACAATAAAATAAACTGTATAGATGGTCATTGCAACTACTTGTGTTTCAAGATGATGTAGTTTTTCATCTAGAACGACACCGAAATTCTGAGTCGGAAAACCAAACTTAATAGCTAAGGCTATAATTTCTGCTCTTCTTCTGAAGCCTAAATGAATTAGATAAAGCTTCTGCTTTATTTGGAGAGAAGGAAAAAAAATTAGGGGCTTTCGTTCAACCAGACATATAAATAAAAACAACGCAAACATTCAACCTTTTGATGTTAATTCCTAATGATGTGTGACCTGAATACCAATGGCAGCGAACAGCCTTTGTTAACGTTTCATTGGGTGGCTAGTCTCAGAGCAACGCCCATTGTGTTTTAGGGCATAGTTTCTGGTGTAGATTAACCGGAATGTCGTTATTCATTCTCACTTCCGTGTTTATTTTGTTCTTTTTATCCTTAAACAGCCTCAAGCTGAGATCGATATATTAAATATCCTCACATACGTGGGTCTGGCGCTGTCTGTAATGGGAGAAGTTATCACAGTCACCTGCTACGTGATGCTAACGTAAGTCATGAAGAACATAGCGGAGAATATCCTCGGGGTTTCTTTGGGGTAATGTTTGGGGGTGGCATGGGCGCTGTGCGCTCTATGATTTTCTAACAGCGCGAGAGGGTCAGGGCAGGAGAGCATGCCCCTAATAAATTCACTACGTTATTATCATGGGAGATCCAAATTAAGTTTTTCCTTATTAGGCATCACGAAATATTTCGTGGTTAATGGAACCGCCATGAGCTCGACGTAGTCCCACGTGAGCATTAGTAAGGACGCTTCCCAATACAGTTTCCTATGTTTGCAATTATAATACTAGATATGCCACTAATCAGAACCTATATAGGGCCACCCTCTAGATGTAATTATGGCCTTGCAAGATTCAGAGTAGTGGTATTGCAAATCTGGGAGGCAATACCCATTGAAGTTAAGTGTCTGCCCCTTAATACTTTCAAAAAAGAATACAAATTTCTGCTACTAGACAGTCAGTGAATAAATTTCAATTATTATCTAGCTCTAAAAAATTAATTAATCTATCTTTCCTATTTATCTGCCTTAAATAGTGATTACCTATGTATATTCTGTAATTAACCGCCCCTCACTAGCAACTGCACTGTGGTAGTGACCAACTCGATCGCTCTGCTCCTTTGGCCAAATTAATGCCTAATGTACGTGTAAGCTAGCTTTGTTTCTCTTTTTACCTTTTTTTTCTATTCTTGTACACTAAAATTATGCTTGAATAAGTGTGAATAAACTGAAAGTTGAAACAGTGTATACTCATTTTTATACCAAAAAGGCAGAAAAAGACAATTGGCTGGTTTTCAGGTAATATCGATATCATCAAAATTCAAAAACACAAACGAAGGGCACCACAAGGCTCCTTTTGCGATGTACACCCGTGAAACAAATCTCCTAGGGAAATTTCAGCCGATTGGGTGCTTTTTTTTTTACGAGGGCAAGACTTTGAAATTTGATTTAATTCGTAGCGCCCCAAAGTACATAGTTTCCCCACAACTTTGTTCTGAAGGGTAATGTCGAATCAGAAAACATTCTTAGTTTTTTTCTTTGCCTTTTACTTAACCTTTAAATCCTTTGCGTTTGATCTTATTCATACGTACAAAAATAGTTGATCATGAAAGTTACGAATACCCCTTGTTTATACAAGGAAGGCATTTTTCCCTTTCTTCTTCTGATAAAACCGAGATTGTATAATGTCTGAGAATTTTTACGAAATGTCTCAGGGGCGCTCATATTTGAAGCAGGCTACGTTTCTTTTCTTTCTTTCTTTCTTTTTTTTTTTTTAACGAAAAACCAACAGCCTTTCATCTAAAGATCGAGCTGAACTCCAAATTGCGCAAATAATAAACAAATCCGCGGCAGTAAGATAGGTCTGCCATACCCAAAAGGTGCTAATGACTAGAATTATTGTTAACTACTGTCTCCATGTTTTCTTTGAACGACAAGTGAGAACGTGATTTTGGAAAACACGTTATTTGGAGAAGAACTAGCTGTCGACGTTTTATATTCATGCATTGTATTTTTATCTCCCATCAGAGACAAGTACTCACCCTTATCTCAGATACGTGTCAGTTTGGTTACTTCCCTGTTAGCAGGACAAATCACATTTCTTGCAGGAATTGATGCAACCGAACACAAGGTGACGAAATTTCTCAATTTTTATTTACTTATCTCCGTTGTTGTTTTACTTAAAATGGTTCCTCCGGTAAGATTTATGTTATCCATTTGTACCCGTGTTCAACAGCAGAACTTTATTAAGGTGTCTGTCAACCCCTCTTCAGGGTGGACAGTTAGATCCAGAGTTGACTAACGCGTGAACACTGGACGAGAGAAAAAAAGAGGAGAGGGTGGGATTGAATCAAATGTAGGTAAGACGGAATGTCGCAGAGGTTCAGCGTGGGTGAGACCAAGATGGTTCAGCTCCCCCTTTCTGCCCCGTTATGTACAGTAAAAGCGCTATTAAGTCCCCCTCTCTAATAAGCCTCCCGTTTGAGAATTGGTTTTTGTAATAAGCCCCCCCCCCTCTCTAATAAGCCCCCCTCCCCCCTTTTGGGACACGAGATTTTGTAATTATTCTCTCCTATTCCCTCCTACCAAATAAGCCCCCCCCCCCCCTCTATTAAGCCCCCCTCTCCAATAAGCCTCCCGTTAATAAGGCCTGAAATTAAATAAGCCCCCCCCCCGGGAGGGAGGGGGCGTAATAGAGCTTTTATGCTATCTAGTTAAAAAAATGGAGCGAAGTCAGAAATGTCAGGATTGTCAGATTGACGGTTGTCAGGAAGGCGCCGCCTGGGTAAAACGTTGTTGGTTCGGTATTCTAATCCTCCTTGTTCTCTTCAACTTTACGTGACTTTAGAACCTTAAGATAGAGATGCATGGCGTGGACAGGAGTCGGGTTTCGCCACTGGGCTTTAATTTGACTTGTTTTAATTTATTGAATAATTACATACGTTGTACGCATTTTCTTTCAACACATTGTAACACATTGTTTCATCAAATTTGAATCACTAATAACAATCTGTTTCCTTCAGGGCACCTGTGTAGCAGTGGCAGCTCTAATGCAGTACTTCTTCATGACAGCTTTGTGTTGGATGCTTGTTGAGGGAATTTACCTTTACTTTTTTGTTGTTAAAGTTTCAACGTCGCCGACAAAATGTCTGTGTATCATGGCATGTCGTGGGGTAAGGTTTAATTTGAGAGAATTCAGATAGATACTGATAAAATATTTTAACCAATATTTTAAAAGATGTAAATTGATGTTGGGTGCTACGAATCGCTTTAAATATTAGGCATAACTGATGTAAACTGAGCGTGCTTGGATAAATGACTTTCACAGGCAGGTTTTGCATTTGCGGGCCGCCACGAAGCTCAAAATCTCACAGGATTGACTGACAAAACATAACTTATCAAAGGAAACAAAGGACCTTAGCCCTGAGACGATGGAGCTCCGTGATATGCAGGTCCAAAGAAATTTCAGTCTCAAAAGCGGTTTCATGTAAATTGATCTTTACAGGGCATTGTAAGCCGGCTAAGCGCTATCTCATATTTATTTCCTCAGGGACTCCCGTGGTTTTGGTTGCCATATCACTGAGTATTGCTGCGGGAACAGACGGGATAACGAGTTTTGTCAGCGACACACAGTAAGTTAAAGCTGACTTAATTGTGTGTCGTCAGTGTTTTTCTACGATTGTAATCGGTTTAAATTAATCACGTGAGGAAATTTCCATCAATAAAAAGCCAGCTATCGGGCGCAAAAATATGAGCACCAAAGTGACTTAAATCAAGACTACCAAGAAAATTTTGTGTTTTCTTGTCATGACTTACGTACTCTTTTACCGTATGAAGTACGAGTACAGAGGCAGAGGCAGAGGCAGATTCAGTTGAAGCCCAGATTGCACACGGGAAACATATACTAAAATGTTACTTTTTCGAAAATGGTCGCCTAAATTTGCCTAGACGACAAGATACAGGGTGGATAATAAGACATCGGTAATTGCCAGTCAACTGCTACTCTTAGCATATCCTCGTCAACATTCTTCTATAACAACGCAAATGTTTTTGGCACTTTGTTTCTTTGAATGCAATCAACACCCTCTGTATTCCAATCCAGAATTATTAATTAATATTTTACTGAATTAGTTGCGATGCTAACAATCTCTGCCGATCAACATGCAAACGAAGTACTCTTCATAATGATCAGCGGTATTTAAAACTTTATAAAGACATGCGCGCTGTATTGCTTATGAAAGCCATATTGAATTAAATCGGCTTGGATCTTGTTTGTAGTCTTCCAGTTAGGTTCTTCACTCACGACGGCTATTCTAACGCAATTTATCTGCTGAAAAAATGAAACTAACCAAATGATGTTGTTTTTTGGCTTTGGTTTTTAGTTGCTTTTGTTTGTTTCTTGTTGTTCTTTTATTTTAATCACTTTCTTTTGTTTGTTCGTTCGCCTGTTTTCTTTGGAGGGAGCAGGAAATATCCGTGATAAGTTTTTATTTTCTTACCATTTTAACTCTAAGCTGCTGGCTGTCGACCTCTAACCGTCTCATCTGGATTTTTGTGTCATTTGTCCTAGCGACTGAGCTTGTAAGTAACAAGTAACAGGTAGCCGAACCACATTCTAAAGGACAACCTTTTTATTTCAATAATTGCCATGGAAGTTTAGCTACGAAAATTACACCCTATTATTCCCATTGGCTTCGTCGAAACAACGGATCTTTGACATAAATTTTCCTTATTGACTCAATATATCAAACTTCTCTCGATTTTCTGCATCAAAGTTGTGTAATTTTTGAGGTTCACCTCATTTGACATCAAATAACGTTAACCATCTCTTTTACTCCCACTCTCAAGCTGAAATAACTGCTGCGAAGTTTTAAGTAGTCCTTCTATGTTATTCACCTTGTACCTTCCTCCAAAGCCATACCGAGAACTGAACTGAGTATCTAAACGACTATAATTTCAGACCCGGAACAAAACGGATTCTTGCATGTAAAGTTCATAATACGGTCTGAGCCGACAAATTGTTCTCAATTATATTGTGCGTTTGTGGTGAACTCCACGGGAAATAGAACTGATTCATACTAAATGTTCCTCTTCACCAGTCATTCTCAAGCTTGAAACTCGGAAAAATTCAGGGCCCGCTTGTTCGGAAGCCGATTAACCCTAATCCAAGATTAAAAATTAACCAAGGACTTACTTTCTCTGTCCACAAACGTTGTCGGTATTCTGCAAAATTTATATTAGAGGGCGCCAATCCTGAAAAACAAAAAGTTAAAAACTGCAACCAAATTTTGCGCTAATCCTTGATTAAGTTAATTCGGCTTACGAACAGCCGGACCCAGATTTCGTTTATAAAAAAGTATATCGTAAACGAACAGATCTAGATAGCAAGAAAAGCAATTTCCATTTTTTTAAATTTTGGACAAGATGTTCATGGACACACTCAAAGGTTGAAATAAAACCACAATACTGATAGCGAAAGATTGTTTCCTAAATTGGCTTTTTTTTATGAAGGTGAACGTGTTGATTCTCGGGCGAGTTATTAAGGAAATGGTGTCAATGGAACAAACAAAGGACAAGCAAACAGAACAGATCAGGTGAGACTTGGTACCTTAAGGACATGGCAAAACATGGAAATGTTTTAGCAAAAGCCGTTGTCAGCTGCTTTGCGTTCAGCTTCCCTTATCGTTAATTTTCTTCGCTGGCTGAATATTTTCAATATTTGTTTTTAGTTTAAAAGAACTCATTCATAAACTACTTCATAAGCTCCTTCATAAACTACAACATTATTATTTAGAAGTTTGTCAGCACTGGCAGTTAACGAAATGCCTAATGAAATGGACAGAGGAAATCAATTTGAAAGGTGCCTTGTTTATTGCAGGCTTGGAATCAAAGCATGCGTGGTGTTAGTTCCTCTGCTGGGAATCACGTGGCTGTTTGGTCTTCTGACACCATTGCACAGGGCGTTTGTCTACTTATTTGTTATCGTGAATTCTTTTCAGGTATTAAATGTAGATAGAAGAACGTTGTCTTAGTACCAGGAATCCCTAAGGTCCGGTTCAGACGCCGTACTTCAGCCGAGCCGAATCGAATTTAACGATAGGCCGACCCGAAATTAATTAATCCTGGCTGAATTGATTCAGACACCGAACTTTATTCGGCCGAAACTCGAAGTACACATGTTACCTTCGTTGAGTTTGGCCCGCCAAGCCGCCATTTTTTTTTTCTTATGCAACACTCCTTTGCGCATTCTGTCATGTAAAAACACATGAAAAATACATTAAAATGATTTATGCATTTGATTCGGCTCATGTGAAGTACGGCGTCTGAATCAAAGCCCTTCTACAGCCGTTCTTCCCGGCTGAGCCAGGCGCGGGGATTAATAGCTCAGCCGATCTAAATTAAATCAGCCGTTCCGAATTGATTCAGACGCCGTACTTCACATGAACTTAATTCGTTGAATTCGATTCGGCTCGGCTGAAGTACGGCGTCTGAACCGTGCCTAAGACACTTTTTTTTTACCGTTACAGCCAATCTTTATTTTCGTTTTGGAAACTTTGCATTTGTGCGTACATCCTTGATAGTGGTAACATAAACCCCTTTCGTGTATATGCGGTTTGCTCGTTGGTTCAGAACTCCTATCAGCTTCATCTTTGCAATAGCTATATAACTACTAAACCACCAGTATCCGTCTACCTACAGTGCTTACCTACCTACCTACATACCCTCAGTAACTACTAACATATTGTCTTATCCGACAAACTACCCACCCAGTACCCCTTTGCTTCTCTGAACCAACCACCCAATGACCTCCCCTCCCCTGGCCTAACTACTAAGCTACCTGGTGACCTACCAGCCTGTGTTAACACTTTAATATGAAGTTTTGTCCTTTATTCAACAGGGTTTCATTATTTTTGTTTTTCACTGCGCAAGAAACACTGAGGTAATTAATCTAGTTCTTACATAGCAACCCTAACCTTATTAGAGAAAACAAATGCGCACAAATGCCTTGTGACGCATAATACAGTCTACCCATAATGAAAAAAAATATTACTAAAGAGCAACAACATAACACTAATGAGTTGTTGTAACTGATCAGGTGCGAAAACAACGCTGGTCAATCTGAGAAGGGGTGGGAAGGGGGGATAAATTATTTACAGTTTGTTTATCAAGTTTTTGATGGGTCAGACGCTGTTTGTTTTTGCAGTTTCATGACTTATTTTTTTCTACAGGCAGTTTTGAAGACTGTTGGCAGGAATGTGTGACAGGTTTTGATTGCATTGACAGAAACAAGTTTCAAAAGTGTCAGCATTGTTTGACGAATGTTGGTAAGGGCGTGTCAAGGGACCCCACTGGGCAGAATAGGGTTGCCTTTAGATCCAATGATTCTGAATTAATGAGGTTGGACATAATGTACTATGTAGTTTGTGAATGTTATCTTGTGCAGATCCGGGCGCGCCTCAAGAGAAGACTCCAAGCTCGCATGTACAACTCCGAGAAGGCAAATGAAGTCAAGAAATCTTCACTGGCTAACCAAAGCGCTGTCGAGGAACAGCTAACGCTAAGGGATACTTACGAATTACGCGAGTAGTTTCTTTCTGGCTGAGTGACGCATTGGCCGCAGCCGAGACAATTTATTTCTTTCTTCTTTTTCGAAATGTTGACATTATCCGTAATAAATGGAAATTCTACGAAGAATTGTTTTTAAGTGGCGATAAGTAAGTCTTTACTTTTACTTAACTACGGAACTACATCAGTGTAAGTAATTTAATACGTACATACACATAAAAAATATTGAGTGAGTAATCTTCATTTTTAAGTAATTATGGAATTTCTATCTTGTAAGTAATTTAATAAGAACACGCACAGAAATTTCATGTAACTTAACAAGCACGCACATAAAAAATAGAATAAAATGTAAGTAGTAATAGCTTGTGAAGAATACATTAAATAAAATAAAAGGATACGAATATGATCTATTGTGCATACATGGTTCACAGGGGAGTAACCTGCCCTTACTCAATAAATTGATTACATTTATAAGACGATATCGATTAGTAGGGAACAATAAACCCTGTAAACGAGTACGGGGCTTTAGTAGCGCGGAGGACGGCAACGGTAACAAGAAAGCCACAAGGAAAAACAGTCACTATGCATGTGTACTTTTTGGCACATTTCTTTGCCGTCCTCTATAAAGCAACAATGTGAAATGACCAAAGGTTTGGTTTTGTCGAGAACGTCAGCTAACGACGGCACTTTTTTCTCTTCTTTCCGTTACTTTAACGCCGTTCGTAGTAATAAAGTCCCTAAATAGTCCAGCAGTGTTATCCACTAGTAAACAAATTGGAAAAATCGCGAAAGAGTAACAAAAACGAGAAGTTCAGCTTTGATGTTTACTTGTTGCTGCAATACAGAGTTTAAAGACTATGTATATTGACGCTAATCTCCGCACTCGCCCCCCTCCCCCTAAAAAAATCCCCTCCTCCTCCTCCCTCTTTTGTTTTTATATCCATACCGCTGTTAATGATTAACATTTACAGAACAGATCTTGTTGGCAGAGACAACATCCTGATATATAAATACCGAAAAAATCGATTACAATATTATTTTCCTTTCCTGGCACTGTGAAATTTTACAAATCGATATCTTTGCCTCACATGCACATTGAAGTTTCCAAACATAGCTTGTCCACTGCGCCATAATCAAAGCGACGCACACACATTTTCTCCGTGTGCCTTTACGCTGCGGTGCACGTATGTAACACAAAGGGCTAGATGTACTAGATGAGGGAGCATTGTTTAGGATAGGTAACGTACTTATTGGAAGGGAGTCACGCATTATTATTAACTTCTGACATATTTTACGCATTGTAGAGGAGCATCGTGTTTCGTTCGCCTTCCCGACTTTCCGCCGATGGGGCTGAGTATGCAACGTGTTCTCTTGTCTTAGCAATTAAACTTATCAGCTTGAATTAAAATGAAATATTTGCCTGCAAATAGGATTTTTATGTTTCCCCTTGGTATTTAAGTTGTTTTTAGTTTTGCGTAATGCAGATTGCGTGACAACATCCGGGTGAATGCTAAGGGGTCATGGGTGGTACAATGAAATGATGCCCCCTATGAGAGTTAGTTACACTTTGTCACATCATACACAATCGAAGCATTCGTTTCTGCTACTCACTGTAGTAAGAAGTGAATTTTCATCCCTCCCCACCCTCACTTATTTCCTTTTGACATTCACTCTGGGGCGTTTTGGGGCCCTCACCTTTACTGGCCCATTAATATTTATTCAGCAAAAAAGATAAGTTTAAGCTGAAAATTGAATTTGTTATTAAAACGGCTATGGGCCTATTTGTCCATAGCCATTTCACTCCAACCTTGGATTGTCTGATCTAGTGTCTCGGAGCCCTGTAAACAAGCT
>JAEMWC010001809.1:0-10000 GCA_016490735.1 Pachyseris speciosa
AACCCAGCCCCCAACTACTATCACTGGCCCAAAACCACCACCTTCACTATTTATTTTGTTCTGAGCACGATAATGCAGTCAGTATCTGTCAGCGGTCCTCTTAAGTAATACATGTAACGCAATATTTGCTGTTGGCTGAATGTTATTCCCGTTTGAATTCTACATTATTCCACATTATTCAGGAAACCGTCTCCAAGGTATGAATGACTTTACATTCATCGCAAATAGTCTGCTTGTTAAGAAGCGATTTCTGAGCGAAAAGCGCGAGTAACCGTGGTGTTGTTTTGATTTGATTTTAAGATTGCTTCGAACTTGACACTCGCGGTTCAGTGTCGAACAATTTACTTGAGGTCCATTAACAACGAAAAAATCTGTTACTTTTCCTCAAAAAATGAATGATAATCAAGGAAAATAGTTTTTAAAACATTTTGGTGCTTGTTTGAATTTGTTATTAAACCATTTTTGCCTTAAACATATTTTGTGTTGAGTTTATCTGAGTTTTTAGCGAGGAATGCCGTGACAGGAAAGCTCAAATTTCACGAAAGTACAAGTTGTATTTCATGGCCGCAAAATTTTCCTTTTCAGTCGCCCATGGTTTTGAAAACGGATTTCAAAAGAGCAAAGAATGCTCTTTTATGTCGTTAAGACTCTGAACTCTTGTCATGTACCAGTCAATGAAAAATACCACAAATATTCAATTTTGATTCCAACTAAAAGATTAACAACTCAAAATGAGTATAATTACCTACTTGCTGTAATGGTTTGCTAGTGGTCCGGAATATAACTGTTTTGAATTTGAAAACGAGTTGTCAGCGATGTGCTGTGGGAGACCCTAAAACCGGTTTAAGAGCCCCGAAACCAAGATCCTCTCTGTGCGTCTAAAATAATTAACGAATTGAAGTTAAACATTCATTTTTGGTAACAGTTTACCTACAGCTATGCTGTGAATTTTTTTGAGAATTTTGATAATTTCCTTATTGTAAGCTGTCGGTTGATATTTACAGACGTCCACTCTTAATTATCTTACAGCCTAACACAGTGACTAATCGCAAGCTAGTTGCCGAACTCGGTCACAACGAAATGTTGACTGACAAATTTGTCAGGATTTCACCAAGAAATATTTCAGTTTTGAGCACTGCTCTCCATGGGGCTTGCTTTGTTGCAAATGAACCCCTTGAAATGATTAAATTTCTCTTGAGTACTTGAGTTTGTTTTGACCGGCCGCCGGACGCCATGAGGAGAAACATTTCAAAACAGTAAGCGCTACTTTCTACCGGGCTTGCTTTGGTTAAACAAGTTACACTTTTAAACTCTTGTGGAGGATTCGTTTGTTCGCGAATAATATTTGCTGTACAATTGTGGTCCCGGTTTATGGTATTTACGAAAGAGTCGTTCGACAGCGATCAAACGAGCTCTCAATTTTTTTTTTGCCATCTTCAGTACCTTGTCAATTTCACGGCGCGGTGTAGGTCAAACTATAATATCCATTTGGCCGGTTTGAAATGGCTTTAAATAAAATTTTATTTTACCGTGGCAGAAGCGTATACGCTTCTGACCGGGGTTGATTGTATTACGAGATTTAGGAACGGAGCCTCGTAGAAGTTATATTGTGGTTTTCAGAACTTTACCAGAGTTTCATTTCGGTCGTGCTGCTTTGAATATGACATTTATATGATATGAATATATTGAACTTAGTGCTCGCGTTGTCGCCTCGTCGAAGAGCGAAAAACGAGGAGAATATAATTCCCGAACTGACTAATCCTATAAAAGCAAATCCAACAGCTGACTGAAAAGAAATTTAATCACTTCAAGGGTAGGTGGTCGTAGGTCCATTTCCCGGGTCCGTTTGTAAAATATTTAAATCAAAGCAAGCCCCGTGGCGGATGTACCGAACTTGTGGGGTACAGTCAAACTCACGAAAGATTCCTTTTAGTCACTTCGATTCAATTCATTTATTCTCACTACCTACTTTTACAATTCTCGGATCACTTAAAAACAGACTGTCAAAAAACTCTGCACTATCCAAGCTGTCGGAATAACAAGAGAGCAGTTCTCAACACCGGTCAGTTCTCAATTCTCGGTCAAATTCGGACCAATTTGTTTTCAATATTTTGTTGTGATCTAGTTCGGTAACTAGCTTGCGATTATTCACTGTCAGTTAGGCTGTCAGACACTATCAATAGTCCCGAGTTCCAAGATTAACTGTAGAATTATTTAAACTACAGAAAGGAAAGGGCGCGCCTGCAGTTAATTCATTTCTTTGAGTCAATCTGCACATATTACATTCTGCATAATTATGCCATTCCGCAAGTCATGCCACATACCATTCCACAAACTCGTTCCTCTTTTTACCCTCACCGGGATGCATTTAGATCAGATCAAACTCGGCACCTAAGGGCCGAGACCACCCCCCCCCCCCCAGGGGGGTGCTACTTAAAACAGAAAAGGTACCCCTTTCGTATACCTTCCATTGACAATTGGTACCCCTTTCGTATACCTTCCATTAGAACAATGCAGTCATGAGGTACGTGTGTTCGAAATATTTTAATGAAAGGCCCTTTTAAATACCTAAATGGCAGTATTCCCTACCCTTTTATATACTTGGACCCGTGAAATCCCAACCCTTTCATATACCTGAAGCGTGAAAAAGGTACTCCTTTCGGGCGGAGCCTTCCCGTATAGGCCATTATAGGGAGTGCCCCCTCCTCCCTCCCGGGGCCGAGAAACACTAGGCGACAAGTCGCTGCAACACGTAGCGGGGACAAGTCGCCCGCGCAACAATTCGCCTCGCCTGACACGGTGATTTTTCATCAAAATCGTTGTCGCTGTGGCAGAATTTTGTCGCTGCGATCAGTTGCACAAATTCAAACCAGACTGAATTTGTGCGACTGATCACAGCGACAAAATTCTGCCGCAGCGACAACGATTTTTACAAAAATTCACCGCGACAGACGAGGCGAATTGTTGCGGCGACTTGTCCCCGCGACGTGTCGCACTACTTGTTTTGCAAGCAGTACACACGGAACGACTTGTCGCAGAGACCTGTCGCTACGAGTTGTCGCCTAGTGTGTCTCGGCCTTAACACCCAGCAACACAGTAGACAATACAACCGGACAAAAAATGCTGTTGCAAAGCTCCACCGTAATATTAGGCACTGCAGAAAATCTTCCACGTTTTTGCTTATAGAATGTTCTACTTTCGGCAAGAATGTGAGACTATAGTATCAAAGCAAACTGCAGGATAAATTGAATTGTAAAATACAGCAGAAAATTTAGAAAAATTGCTAACGAACACACGTTAGTCGAATAAACGTTTGTTACAAAATATAATTGTGGAATGTGTGTGGAAAATCTTGCGTTTGCGTGAAAATTCAAAGCAGAAAGCGTCTACTGGAAATGCAGTCGCAAATGGATCTACCGATACTAAAGTTGTCATGTGGAGTTGTCTCAGGTGTCAGTGAGAACGTTTGATGTTAAAAATAATAATCTGTATATAGTAAACTTTCATTCTACTAGAAAACAACATTCTTAACGCAAAAAATTCAACAGCTGTTTGCATCGGGTAGATTAAATTATAGATAAATGATGACATGATTAAATACTTAGAGCTTCTAGGAATCCGATTACATTTTACTAATCCTTTTACCACACGAAGACTGTGTGAAAGTTTAATTTCCAGTGAATGTTATTGCCATTATTGTTGTTTTTCATTGTTAGTTTGAATCTAAGAAACATTTCCCTGCCGAGGTTAACATATTTACCCAACAATTTCCGAGGATAAATTTAGCGGCTAAGTCCTCTGGAAAACATTTTTATATCTGTAAAATGATAAATGCCACACTGTTAGTTAAATAGAAGTTTTAAAGCACTACTCACTTAGGTGCTTCAAATTCTTTCAAATCGCATATCAGTATTGTGGAATAATTTATTATATCATAAAATGCCAATGTGCTTTCCATAAAACCCGCGCTACTTCATATTAATAAGATAGCCGACTGATCGATGATGAAGAAAGAAAACTGAGTGTTCACACAGGCGACTTAAACACCTTAGCACAATATGCAACACAAGCAGGAAGCAATATTCCAAAGAAGGTATATGCAAGACCTTGTCTTTCTGAATCAGATTTTGGGAGCTTTAAAGAGTCACTTGTTCACGTATCAGCTGATTTTGGTCAGATGACCATTACTGAGCGCTTTGTGAATCAACGGGACTCACAAAGTAGAGTAAGAAATTAACTTCACGCATTAAATTAAGTGGAAAACTTACGTGTGGATAATAAAAGAAACTGAGAAAGATAATATTTGAAATGCAGGTTTTCGGTTACTAAAATGTTTTGTACATTTATTAGGGTCATTGTGATAAAGTGAACCAAAACGAAAGCCGTAAAATGTGACAAATAGGTTGGATGTCACGCCTTAATTACCCAAAGTCAGTTTGGTTGTTTTAAACAAAAAATGTTAAAAGTTGGACACTAGAAAGTGCAAACTGTACTCAATTGAAGCCAGATTAAATTGAACCTCGAGAATACTAACAACACCATTGTAACTCCATTGTAAGGTGGTAAACGCCAACCTTAAGGCTCAAAATTTTTCACAAGGAAAGCTTTTCTCTATTATAGCATACAGAACTCAATCCACCCTAGCTGTCAATTTCTCTTGCGTTAATTGGCTAATTTTATCTATGTATATGCCATCGACCATTTTATGAGAAACTCTTCGTCAAAGTCGAAACTGGAACTTATCAATCAGACAATCAGACAACCACCGAATTATATGGTTCAATATTAATCTTTCGTTCCCGGGTATGAATGATGTGTGGTTTGTCCGTTCGTTCGTCCATTGAAGTAGTCCCTCGCCCGCATGATGTGAACTGGAATCGATTCAGCGATTATAAGCTTGGCAAATCTATTTGACTAATAAAGAGGGGATTACTGTTAAATGATGCGGTATTAATTTACAGGAATCATTGCTGCTGAATTAATGGCCACGGCACAAAAAGTCTAAAGCTGGAGCTGGAGCTGTAAATTAGTTGCTGTAGGATATTCTTCTTGCTGGATCTAAATTCACGCCCTTCGTTCAAAAAAAAAAAAAAAAAAAAACCGAACTGTTATTTTAAATAAACTTTCAAAACTAACTCCTTTTCTTGGAAAAAAATTTTACTGTCGCCGCCTTGATTGGTCAAACTTTGTTCTGATTCCAGTATTTATGTGTTGAGGCGGTCGTGTCGAAGAATCGTCCGTTTGGCCAAACGTTCCGGTTTCAAACTAAGTTCGGAAAATTTTATGGTGTTACATCTTGCCCTTAACCGCAAAAAAGTTTCCTTTTCAACCTAAAAACACACAATCAACTTATGCTGGAGAAACGTAGCTGGTACTCAGGTGGACGAATGCAACAGCACTTAATTATAAACGGCACATTTACATCCCCAGTTATAGGAGGGATGCGTTAAGTAAACCTTTATGGGTGAAAATTACAGTTGCAATGACTATATTTATGCCTCTTGGCATAAAATGTTTAACGGCTAATTAAATGGCAGTTAATTATGGAGGCGGACATACGTGGAGAACATTTAGGCAAGAGACTATATATTTTTTCCCTTTCTGTTCATGTTTTAACTTTAGAAAAAAATACATGTGGTAGTTATTAAACGGGGGCATTTTTGTGAGATGTCGTCAGGTTCCTGAAAATCCTAGCTGAGTATCTCTCCGAACACAGACTGGACTGCTAGTAGACCCTTTCTGGATGGTGGGGAGCTCACGCCAATAGAGAGACTTTTGCTCACCGCGCTATTGATGGATCGGATTGCGCTTCGACTATCCAAACTGAAGGGACTGGCAGTCGTCTAAAAACAAACTGATATAGGTCACCAGTACTGGTAAAAGTTTAAGGCGGCATTATATCGAAGAAAACTCGCGTTTTAACGAAAATTCAACCCTAGTTGTTCTGAATGTAATGAAAAACGTTCGCTCGGATATCTTGAATTCCGGTTTGGGTATTTTGTTAAGCATGATGCCTTACCGATACACTCCTCAGTCCTGAATATTTTATAACTCTATTTCTGAAATATTTTAAAAAGGAGTTGGGATCCGCTTGTGGCCTGAGGTTGGGACTGTAACAGCAGCTGGTTGTTTCGTCTTTCTCGGCTTGATGAAAACTTTGATTGTAATCATTTTACTTGCTGCAATGTCGGGTGAATAAAACTATTCTCCATCGAGCACAAACAATTAAAGTTTTGTGATCTAGTCTGCATAAGGCTGAATAAAATCTTTTTGTGTTCACGCGATAATATCTCAAATTCGTTTACATGTAGCTTCGGCGAAGCTGATTCAGAGTGCAAGGAAACGGTTTTCAAAGTTGCAGTGAACCGGGCGAAATCAAACTGTGTTCTCACATAGAAAGCGTTTTCTTATGATCTGTTTTCAGAATGCCAATATGTGTTTTAAACACGTGTACATCTGGAGATAAAAGTACTAAAATGGTCCAGTAGTTACGTGTTCGCTCAAACAAGGAAGGGTGACGATCACAAAAGGTTCTTTAACTATCGTTGTCTCAAGCAAAACTGTGAAAACTTGGAGTGTAAAAACAGATTGGAGCGACAACTGAACCGTGAAATACACCTGACGGTATTTGAAACTTAAGTCGCTAATAAAAGGCACTGGACTTATATCAACTGATGCTATAACTATTGCAATGAACGTATGCGAAATCAAAGCTCGAGAATAAGGTTGGTTATGGTTGTGCGTGGTTGCATTTCAAAGTAAATAAGAAAAGTTGAACAAAAAGGCAGAAACAAGTTAACAACCCATTTACGGTCTCTTGTACGGACCGTTTTGAGGACAAACGTATGTTTGCGTTTTACGGAGGATGTATCTTGATCAGATGACACTCTGCACCTAACACCCAAAGAAGAAACACAGTAATAAATGCAACTCGACAAAACAATTTTGCAAAATAAGCTCCACAGTAATGGTATGCATTGCAGAAAGGCTTACAATGTGTTTGCATGAAACGTGTTCAGTAAAATTGTTATTGCAACTTAAGAATCCATCCCACATTGCAGAGCATAATTTTCTGGGTTTAAATATTATTTCAACAAGTATGCGACTGAAAAAAAAAAAACAACGAAAATGTCACGGCATTGTTGCGTTATGTTATAAACAAGGAAGATTTGACAAGCGCCTTTGAACAAAGGCAAGAGAAATCTACTTTAAAACCAAAGATTATGTGCTTTAACGTTAGTATCCGACTTTCTACAAGAATGTAAAGCTATAGTATCAATTTGCGTTAAATAAAAGGTTGTAAAAGGAAAAGACGTTCGAAGATATCTGCCGTATTAAAGGCAACTTGTAATTCAGTCAATCTACAGTAGAATTTTTATCACTTTCCATGCTTTCATAAACAAGAATCCTGCGCTACCTTAACCGTACTTGAAATGTGAAACTGAAATAACACGATCAGCGTATGTTGTGGGAAACTAAGCTGGTACACAAATGGACGAATACAACGGCACTTCTGGTTTTCCGAAACGTTAGGACAACCTAGTGATCGAAAAGTATACTAATTCCAGAATTATTCCCAACAAAATAAGTTCCACAGATTTATCATCCAAAAGTGGATAAACAATAAAATACAGGGCCGCTTATTGCTATACATTGAACAACAATCGACACATGCAGATAGGGTGGACCAAAGCCGCCCAGTATTCTACAGTGCTATCCGAGATCTCCGATATTTTCTGTCGAAGTATAAAAAAGAGACATTTGTTCCAGAAACTTATGAGTTTCATCAATAATATTTCGTGTTATTTGCCCAAAACGCTTTAGCAAGAGCTTTCTTGATTAACCATTGTGCGGGTGACAATTAGAGTTGAAATGACGAATTTCCGCCCCCCCCCCCCCCCCCCTTGTCAGCCTTGTTAAGTTAAGAATACTATGAAATGTTCAACGGCTAAATGGCAGTTACATGAAAAGCGGACACCCGTGGAGAACATTTCAGCACGAAACTTTAGTCCCGGCCTTCGTTTATCACTTTTCCTTTCGGTCATATATTGAGTTATTGAAGAGGAGGCAATTTGTTATAAAGTGTTAGTCTTACTCTCTGAATCCTAGCTGACTGTCCATCCAAATACAAACGGATACAGTTCATCAGTACTGGTGAAAGTTTAAAGTGACATTTTATCAAATAAATATTGCGTCTTAATGAAAATTTAACCCCACGGTATGCAAATTTTGAACGGTGTTGTTCTGACTGTTTAAAATGACCGAAAATGTTCGCTCAGATATCTTGAATTTCGGTTGGGCGTTTATTTTTTTTAAGAATGATTCCTTACCGATACAATATTCAGCCCTGAATATTTTCATATCACTATTTCTAAAACATTGTGGAAATGAGGATTCTTAACTCCATTCCTGACAAAGATTCTTTTTCTGGCCCGAGCGTGTTTGGCTCTGTAACAGCAGCTGGTTGCTTCGTCTTTCTCCGCAACGTGAAAACTTTGGTTGAAATCATTTTGTTAAGCGTGATGTCCTACCGATACACTATTCAGTCCTGAACATTTTTTATCTCTGTTTCTAAATTATTGTAAAGAAGAGTGACAAGTGAATAAAAGCATGCTCCGGCGAGCAAAACAATTTAAATTTTGTGACCTTGTCATTAATTGTTTTGCAACTGCATCAAACTCTTTTTTGTTCTCGCAACAATATTTCGAATTCGTTTGCATGGAGTGTGCACGAAGCTGATTCCTGGTAAGAAAACGGTTTTCACGTACTGAAAGTACTCAGAAGACTACATTGAAATGTTCCAGTAGCTATGTGTTTGTTTAAAACAAGTAAACGACTTCAAGTTATCTATGTATACGGGGAATTTTACCACAAAAAGCTGTGTAACTATCGTTGTCACCCCAAACTGTGAAAACTTGGAGTGTAAAAACGAAACGGACGATAATTGAACTATGAAAGGTTGGTTATGCTTGCGCGCGGTTGTATTTCAGAAAATGTTGTAAAAAAAGCCTAACGTAATGGCACGCATTGCAGAAAAACTTACAATTTGTTTGCATAGAATATTTTTGAAGAGGCCATGGAACGTAGTTAAGACAAAAATTCTATTGTGACTTAAAAGTCCCATTCAACATTACAGAGTTTTTTAACTTCTAATATTTCAACACGGATGCGACTAGAAAAAATACCGAAATGTTAGGAAACTTTACATCATCTTGTAACAAAGAGATTGGACAAGCGTCTAGTGAACAAGGCAAGAGAAATCTATTTAAAACCAATGATCTGTCGGCTTAAGTATTCCTCTTTGGCAAGAATGTAAAACTATAGCATCAAAGTAAACTACAGCATAAATAGAATTGTGGAATACACCAGAGAGTTTAGGAAACTGATAACCGAGGACTGCAAGCTAAAATTTCTGACAAAAAACACTAAAGTTGAATCAACGGCTGTTACAATTTCCGTGTTCAAGGGAAGTGAAAACAAAAATGTGGAATGTGATGGTATAATGCTTGCGTTTGCGTGTAAATTTAAGGTAGCAAACGTTTGTTGGAAATCGAGTCACAAATGAATCGACCGATACTAAGTGAGGCAGGTTTTACAATGGACTCGGCACCAAGGATACACTTACGACTCACCTAACACTGAATGGAGTATCACTGTTAGAAATGCAACTCGACGGTAAATGAGGCGAGAAAACTCCATGGCTTGACCACACATTGCAGACAGTAATGCGGACGATAAAATTGTATTGAGAGCAGAGCATAATTTTCTTTGAAACACTTGTATCAGTATTTCAACAAGTATTCACAAAAAAAGTACAGGAATGAAAGGAAAGCTTAGCGTCATCTTATGAACAAGGAAGATTTGAGAAGCGACTTTCAAGCCGGGTCAGAGTAAAACGAAATCTTTAAAATCAAATTAAAGATCATGTTGTCACAATATTCAGCTTTCGGCAAGAATGTAAAACTATGGTATCAAAGAAAACTGCAGGATAAATTGAATT
>JAEMWC010001809.1:15000-30000 GCA_016490735.1 Pachyseris speciosa
TACATCGTAAAATTAGTCCTTTGTAATAAACTTAATTCAAACAGTTGTATTCGACAAATGTAATATTCAGTTCCTACCGTGTACTTTGCCGTTACAATTTCTCATGTATTGCGACTTTCCTCAATAAACAGATCAGACAATAAAAAATATATTTCGGTAGTTTGGTCCACTTTGGTTTCGTTAGCACCCCCCACATAAAATCCTGGTTACGGGCCTGTAATCATAAGCTTTGCGTAAGAAAAGACTGATCTGATTTTTATTGTTGAAAATTGAATAAATAACTAAAATAGCAGCTACACAGTAGTCTTTTCTAATTGCAGTTTGGTGACCATAGCAAGAAATTTGGTTCAAATTTCTGTCTAAATCAAACTCAAAATGTTTATTTGTTTCCGACTTTTTTCTGTAGTTTAAGGTTTATTCTTATGAGTCTGGACTCGCAATGATTTTACAATAATTTGGAATGCGTTCTTGTAATAAGCATAAAATAATGCGAAAATGGCGCATCTTCAATCCCTCACTGCTCCTTAAAGAGCACAGGTCTCTCCTGATAAATATTCCCTGATAAATATTCAGTGGACAAAATTGGAGCAAAAATCTATTGTCAGGCTTATTTCAGAGGAATTACCTTGATCAATATTCAGCTGCTTCCATGACAGACTGCGCGAGCCAGTAGTTAAATAGATAGCATCATCTTTATCAGAAAAAAAAACTCATTTGAATAATTTTATACTTCCAACACACTAATTTGCATATGCGACTGCAAAACTAGTTTCGTCTAAAGACTTCGACGGTTGGTCGCCATGATTGTTTTGTTTCGTTGCAATTTGAGATCACTGTGAATCTGAGATGATGCTATAAGTCAGTACTTTCTTAGCTCCGACGACCACAATTTCGAAACAAATAATAAATAACTGTCCAGCTAATCGTGCTCGCAAACTACAGCAAGGACGCAGCTCAACAGGTTCGAACCGAAAGCATATACAAGGCGCGTCTGCTAGTTAAGAAATACGGCGTCCATTCCCTCTATTTCACGGCTTACAAAATCCAGTTTTTGCAAGTCATAATCTTGGAAAAGACCACCAGGATCCAAAATCGCTACTTTTGTCTCTCTTACCAGCTGCCATTAGCTAAAAGTGTTGAAAGCAATTTGCTTTTGTGTTCTGTAGAAACTGGAACGGCTTCATTAGCTAAAAGCTCCTCCTCGGGTTACGTTTTAGTTAATTTTAGGGGGACGCGAAAACGACTCGCTGCGTCCGTATCAACTACAATGAATGACTGTTAATGCGAAGCAAAAAAATTGTAGTGAAAAATGTGATGTACTCACTGCTGCTCCTTATAAAACATACGGTGCTAATTATGCATATATATTGCATTCTGTTTTCATCAGGGGTTTCAAACACCTCGAAACAACAAAGAACTCCACCGATCTGTTTGTCGGTGTTTGGAATCCCTGATGAAACACTCACATTTTTGTTTTTTATCTGTCACTTAATTAGACCGCGAGCATAGGCCTAGATACAAATATCGCAAAAAATGTTCTAAATTTCTTTCTAGAAATTCTCATAAAATTCCTAAATTTCTTTTGAATTTAGTCTAAATTTCTTAACAAATCTTCTAAATTTCTCAGAAATATCATTTTTTGTAATGTTAATTTGACCCATTTTTGGCTTTATATCAATTAAAGAAATTTAAAAAAAATACATTATTATTGAATAGCAAAAGATGTATATTGCAGGGCTGGTTTATTTTAAAGTATAATAAGTAAATAAAAATCTAAGCAACTCGATTTCATCAATTTCTGTTTATTAATTAAATATTGCAATTTGCCATAAGTGCTTTGCCAGAACACGGATCCCAGAACACAGCAATAAACAGTTAAAGAGTTTATTGAATTACAACATCTTAAAAGACAGTGTTATGTATTTCAAACAACAACTTTTCAAACAAAGTTTTGCGTGCAACTAGGCATGTTGTTATTCACTGAACTATAGCTTGTGCAGACAGGGAAACACGAAAACAACTCGTAAAATTTAATATAAACCTTTTTTTTGTTCTTATGAAGTATCTTTTTTGTGATAATTGCTCTAAATATCACATTTTTTTCTAAATTTCTCAACATTTTCTAAATTTCTCAAAAAACTTCTAAATATCTCAAAAAATTCGCGATATTTGTATCTAGGCTTACGCGAGCAGTCCCTCTTTCTTTCCTTCGTCGATCTTGTGTGAGCAAACGCGAAGCCCGAGCGAGCGGAAATTGGGGCGAGCGGAAGTCAAACGAGCATAAAGATAGAGGGACTACAGCCTTTTCTTTGCGACGCATTCAGATAACTCAGCCGTGAAAAGCTTCGCCCTTTTTGTCGCGTGGACCAAAAGTAAACTTTCGCGCTTTTGAGGATTTTCGAGCGATAATTTTGGTCTCTTTGGAAAGCTAGAAACCTCTAGTTTTAAGATTTTCTAATTGCCACTCACGAAATAATTTCAAGAAGTTGAATGCCATTTTTCCGTCAATGAATTATGCACATGTCATTGGCTTCCCCGTGGGTCGACCCCGGGCCTACCAGGGAGATATGTGGGGGAATACAAGGAGATTGATGGGATTCTTTGCCCGAGGGTAGTGGAAAATCTTGACATTGTTTTACGATCAAAGATTAGGGGGTGGGGGAATTCACAAGTTTGAAAAGGATGTCACGTGGATTTTCAGCTGAGAGACACCTCACCCAGGGGGCTTTGTCTTGAGAGATTCCCCGACCCCCCGGGAAATTCCTCAAGTTTGCTTGACTGATTTTACAATCCCCCTGGTTAGCCCGGGGGTCAACCCCATGGGGAAGCCGATGACATGTGCATTATAAAATAGCGCTATGATGTTGTCCGTTTTCTGTATTTGTATTTTAAGACTTAACTCGCGTTTTATTTGTATTCTTGCAATAATTTTGGTCTCGATGGAAAGCTAAATCCTTGCAGTTTTGAATTTTGCATTCTGCTTGGGCGAAAATGTTCACAGAACATGGAAAAAATTTTCCGCGTACGAGTAAAACCCCTGCCCACCAAAGTCGGCGATGGATTAAGGGGCGGGAATGCGCGCGCGAAATTGCGAGGAGACACGCGTGCATTTCTCCCTTACCACAAAAATCGCCGATCGCAGTCTACGTTAGTGGCGCCGTCCCACAAAATAAACAAACACTGTCGCTCTGTTTTCGAAAAATTCCAACTCGTTAGTTTAGTTGTTAAGCAATAATTTTTGTGTCTATGGAAAGCTAGAAAGATGTAGTTTTTAGATTTTGTTTATATTGGCCCTGATGAAATCCGTTCAAGAAGTTGAATATCAGTTTTCTGTCAATGAATGAAATTGCGTTCTCACGTTGTCCCTTTTCCTGTCAACGCAATATTTGAGTCCCCGAAAAGAATTATAACTCGCATTCTATTTGTATTCTTATCACAGTTTTGGTCTCTATGGAAAGCTAAAGCTTTGCAGTTTCTGTTTTTTGAATTCCGCTTGAACGAAAATTTTCTCAGAACATGAAATAATTTTTTTCCGCGTACACCATTGCTGTGTGCTCTGTTTCGTTTTGTCTGTCAACAGGTGTCCAACGACTTATGCTTATCAAATTCTTCTGACAGCGTGCATTGTCTGATAAGCCAATCGGAATTTTCCGTTGCCTGTGCAACGGGAAATTCGCACGCGTCGCAGAGAAAAGGCTGCAGTCCCTCTTTCTTTCCGCTCGCTTGCGCTGACTTCCACTCGCCCCAATTCCCGCTCGCTCTCGCCCACAGGATCGGAAAGAAAGAGGGACTGCTCGCAGTCTATTACTTAATGTAACTGTTAATGTATTTCATATATTTTGGACGATTTATCATTAAAGTTGTTTTCCTTTGTCCTTATTCCTGAAGGGATGCTAGCAATCAAAAGTATATATTTTTTATTTTGTTTTATTTTCCACACTTACATGCAAAGAAATTTTTCCCCTGTGCAATTGCACTCCACTACATTTACCCCTCCAAAAGGCAGTTCTACTTTTATGCAAATATTTATCACTGCAGTTTGCGTTTTGTAAGGTTCATCTCTAAAACAAGCCTGGTTACACCCCCTCCCCCTTCCACCTCCGATTTTTCCGCTTTGCTGGGATGGGTTAGTTTTTAATAATTTATAGCAATTCTGAGCCTGGGAGGATTTTGGTCGGGAGTTTCTTAACCAGACAAAACCACTGAACTTGCTTCACGGCAAAGCAACTATCCGCTTTTTAATGACAACACCACAAACAACTTTTAAATGGTTTTATTCATAATGATAGTAATAACTTAAAGTCTGCCCAAGATCTAAGGCTACTTAGAAATCTGTCAATGTCACACTATCAACGAGCCGTCAAGTGCTTTACACTTATGCTTGTCATCAATACATTAGGATTTAAACATTTTGAATGTATTCTTCCTTAATCAACTGCTTGGCAAATAAAAAATTCCCATTTCATTTCTAAAATGGATTGTTTTAATATACATGTACACTAAAAACAATTGTCTGTGTTTGCAGGGGAGAGGAGAGGGGGGAGGAGAGGGGGAGGAGAGGGGTAGGAGAAGGGGAGGGAAGGGGGTAAGAGATGAGAAGAAAAGACAGGGGAGAAAGAGGGGAAAAAAGAAGAGGACAGGGACAGGGTAAGAGATGAGAAGAGAAGAGAGTGGAGGAAGAGCCTGAGGGAAAAAGAGGAGAGGAGAGGGCAGAGGAGGAAAGGAGAGGATTAGGGAGGAGAGGGGGTAAGAGATGAGTAGAAAAGAGAGAGGGGAGGAAGAGGGGAGGGAAAGAAAGGAGGGAGGGGAGGAGAGGGGGAGGAGATGAGAAGACAGGAGAGAGTGGAGGAAGAGCCTGAGGGAAGAAGAGGAGAGGAGAGGGCAGAGGAGGAAAGGAGAGGATTAGGGAGGAGAGGGGTAAGAGATGAGTAGAAAAGAGAGAGGGGAGGAAGAGGGGAGGGGAAGAGAGGAGGGAGGTGAGGAGAGGGGGGGGGGGAGATGAGAAGAGAGGAGAGAGTGGAGGAGAGGGGGGAGGAGAGGAGAGGGAAGAGAGGGAAGAAGAGAAGGAAAGAGAAGGACAAGACAGGGCAGGGCAGAGGAGAACAAACGAGAGCATCAGTGACGGGAGAAGAGTAAAGGAGAGGAGAGGACAGGAGGGGACCTAGAGCTACTGACCACATTTCTATGTACATATATTCCACTTAGAGAGGTTCCGCATTGTACCGATTTAGCTCTAGATTTAGCAGGGTAGAGAAGAGAAGCAGAGGGGAGAGAAATGCAACAAAACATGCATGGATGTTACTGGCTTGTACTGCTGTGCAAATTGCTATGGTTGCCCTGTTTACTGGAGGGAAAAACAAAACATGAAAGCCATGTAAGTAACCATATCTTTTTCATACAATTAAAAAACCAAACCAAAAAAAAAAGGGAAAAATATAAATAAATGCTTACTTCAATTGGAAATTACTTGAAATTGCTTGTATGGCAAACAGTTTCCAAAAATTAGGGATTCGTACTTTCTCTTTAGTTTAGTTTAGTTTAGTTTGTTTAATGAAGGGAAGTTGAAAAGCACTGGAAATGCTTAGTACTGTCATTTCCATCATGATTAAACGGTGACCACAACAGTTTTCCTCTTACAAAATATGGTAATGGCTATAGTTCAAGAATGTTCCACCTGAACAAATGACTGTAAAAGACATTGTTATACATGTCTGGTTCATTGAAAGTATGGCGGTGGGTAATGGAAAGGATTAGCTGATAGGTCTGACCTCTGTCTAATGCACCTCCCAATGTTAAGTCTTAAGGGAGGAGTGGGATAAAGGGAATTAGGTGAGTTGCTGGCAGATGTGGGCCATTTGACTAATCTCTCCATCTCCACCCTGGGAATCTGACTGAAAAACGTACATAGGTTTAAGTACATTACAACAAGCTAAGCGGATTTGACTTCATTTGACCAATTGTTTTGGTCCTGGTTGTGACAAAGGGCCATCAAAATATCAAATGTCTCACATCTCCAAGTGTCTGGAGCCCTCTCAAGCTTAACATGAGTTGGTGCATAAACTTGTAATTATACATGTCATGTCATATATGTAGTAAGAACACATAAGAGGCAGCAATCTTGCAAACCTGAGTTCAAAGACCCCATGGCCCTGACGAAATGATAAAATGTACAAATGAGATTTTGAAAATAAACTAACACTTTGATGTAGATAGCTTGGAATTGGTTAAATAATGTTCACTGGGCTTTGCATGATCCAAAACTTGGTCTTTTTAAAATGGATTTTCTTCGGCTTGGAGTGGAGGGTGAGGTGATGCAATTGAGGGAGTCATCTGCAAAGTACAACAAAAATTATCATGGTAATTAATATTCAAAACTAGTTATTCAACAACAAACTCAATGATTTACTCAATCTCGCCAACTTGGATGTAAATGTTACTATTAGTTAAGAACAGTGCCTCATAAGAGCAGAGTTGTTTTTGCTTGGTACCATATATGGCTGTCGAAGAAAGCATATCTCAGCAAAGCTTGTTAGAATCTGAAAGAAATTTGGGGGTTAATAAACTTCACATTATTTCCATGATAATTGAGTGAAATTAACAAATCTAAAAGCAGGGGTTTCATTAGAAGCCGGCAACTGGTGAAAATCGCTGCCTACTTTGTCAAAATTTACCTCTTACCACCACCTACTTTGTCATTTTCACTCAAATTATCAAAAAAATTCATCAGGTCACTGCCTACTTTAGTTAGCTCAAACAGTTATTTCAAAACTTATTGAAAACCCTGAAAAGGCTAATTAAAAAAAAAAAAAATGCTGCAAAGCATTGGAATTCTTACTCACAAGCTTCTTTTCATATTCAAGATCTGCCTTCCCTGCTTAGTTACAATAATGCCTTTGTGTTACATGCACCAACCTAAAAGAGCCCCTTTTTACGTCTCCTTATCTCTAATTTTTGTATATTGAATGTCTACAGGTATGTATATATTTATGATAATTTCTTTTTCTGGCAAATAAATAAACTGAAACTGTTAGTAATACCAGATCAATATTAATAGTAACAAGTCAAGACAAGGCATTACATTACATTCAATGCTCTGGATTTCACTGTACTGCATTTCAGAAACTAAGAGCTGATGACCACTGGGACAAAAATGTTATTAACTAAAGTGTCTCCTCAGTTTCTCCATATACATTGTAAAAAGAGTCACAAGTTTTTTAAATGTGCCAGTTGAGGGAAAATTGCATTCATACAAATGCTACAACACTCTATAGAGCTGCTAAGGGGTGACTCTCACCTGCTGAATAAGACTCGTCATAACGACTGTCTTGTTCTGGTTCATCTTCTTCAAAGCATGGGTTGTGCAGATCATCCAGGTAGGGTATTACACTCATGCTGCGGAGCATATTGTCCTCTTCAAGTGGCGGAATGGGAACAAAGTGGTTGGTTTTAAGGTGGCTTTTGCATACCCATCTGGAAATTAGAATATGAATTAATTGAGTTATAGCGCTCCTCGAGAGGGCTGACTTCAAAAATGAAAATTAATTTATTTTGGTTATTAGTGTGACCTGCAACAAGGCCTTGTGATTCCCAAACATTTCAGCACATACTACAATATAACTGCTGACAGGTGGAACAAATGAAGGGTATTCCGCAAAAGTTGGATACAGCGTACATCACTTTTTTCCTTAAAATCCCAAATATCTCTAAGCTGAGTCTTCTTTGGCATAATAGACTGGAAATGGTGTCAGAAATGAAGTTCTCAACTTATTTTGCAATTATCAGAAAGCTAGAACATATCTTTTTAAGTTAGCTTTTAGCCTTTAGTGCTTAAATTATTTTACTATTGTTAAATTAGTCTATGTAAAATTAATGCTTAGTATATTTTAATATTGTAATGCATTGAATGTTAAAAAGTGCAATACAAATTAACAAATTAATATTATTATAGTATGAAGTGCTTGTTAATATATGGAATTTTCTCGCTTGAGAAGTTAATTGAAACGAAAAGACTTTGACATAGCATTTCGAGTTTCGCCCACTGAATAAATTTTGAGGTCAAAACCTTTTGTGTGATAATCGATCAGCACATACACAACAAAATAAACCATGCAATATATCTTTCATTTTTTGCAGTGAGAGACTGGCTAGAGTTTTCTCTTGCAACACTTTCAAAATGCTTGCAAAGCTGATAAGAGTACAAAATGAGTGGAAGAAAACTGGGCTTTATAAATTTATCTATATGTAGGCAGTTAGAAACAAAGAGTTTCTAAATTATCAATCTAACATGCAGTATATTAACATTGGCCACTCTGGTGCTTTGTTTGCCTTTCTTCTCCATGTCTAAGTGTACGATGACAACCCCCCCACCCCCACCCCTCAGAATTTCTGAGATGCCTTCCATGGCAGGGGATGGATATTTTCTGGAATCACCCAGTTTTAGGCCAAATCCCAATAATTAGTATACATCTTTTCAGTAGGACTTAGCTCTTAAAATGACCAACAAAAAAAGTCATGGCCCTTTGGCTTTACACTCAACAGGTAACAAGCTTTTGACTGAAGTGAAGGGAATGCATGGATTTATTCTCATTAATGTCTGCGTTGCAAGTGGAGGTTGGGTGCTCAGGGACCTGGGCGCTGGTACCGCCGACCCAAACCCAGGTCAGTAGAGCACCCCATAAGCCTGCTATACCCGCAACCCAGCCACAAGCCCCATCCGCCACACCAAGCCCCAAACCAAGCACCTGTCACACTGAACTTGGGATTCATTGGAAGAAACAATAAAATTAATAAATAAATAATAATTATAATATAACAATTATAATAATAATAAGAAGAAAACTAAAGGGAGGGGAGGGAAGGGAAATACTAAAAAACACAAGAGCTGCAACGCCCCGTATGCAGAGCAAGTAAAAACTACAAGCACGTGGAAAAGGTGCACGCATAAAATAAACAGAACCGCCACTGACCACTGGACTGCCTGAAGACGTCAGACATAATCCAGAAAGGCTACAAGCAAACACAAACGCCATGCCAATAACTGAGCAAAAACTTACTCCTAGTTGTTAACTAGGTTAAATTGCATTTAACCCCATTAACCGGTTAACAAGGAAAAAAGGATACACACCTGATTCCAAACAAAGTTCAAAACTCCATCACAGTGAATGTGACTAAGGGATTTTTCTTCAGAGAATTCTTGAATTAACTCCTATGAATACACATACAATGCTAATGTTTAATGCCTGTTTGTTTCCAAGACTGTGTTTTGAAATTATCAGTTTACAATCCCTACAAGCACATGGCTGATAGTCTCAGATAGGCTTAAGATATTGACATCTTAAAGTTCTTCTATGTTCTGTTTAAATGCGTAAACATGGATTTTTGAATTTAGAATTCAACACTGTTAATTGTCAATCAATTGAGAAATTAAGCGTTTATCATCATCATCAGGATCATCGAATCATTATTATCATGAGATCATGATTATATATTATACTAATAATAATAATAATAATAATAATATTTATTTATATGGCGCAAATTCAATTATACAAATTCAAATGCGCCTCACATATATGAAATCAAATCAACTCTAAATAAATCAAATCAAATCAAATCAAATGTTGGTTTTTGTGGAGAGGGGAAAACCGGACTACCCGGAGAAAAACCTCTCAGAGCAGAGTAGAGAACCAACAAACTCAGCCCACTTATGACGCCGAGTCCGGGAATTGAACCCGGGCCACATTGGTGGAAGGCGAGCGCTCTCACCACTGCGCCAACCCTGCTCCCCCATATATTAACAATTATAATACTATTGTTATAACTACATCATTACTTACATTCAAATTCTCCTCCATTTGTGTGATAGCCTGCCAACTGAATAATAATTAAATAAAATCAGTACAAATAATTATACATGTAGCAACACTTGAATTTATTAATTTTTTTTTTTTTCACATTTTATTGGAAACATAGAACATAGATTTACAACAATAACATATTACTACACTACAAGAAAATAATAAGGGATAAAGTCACTTTAAAGAAAAAGAAACGAAAATTAACCACTACTCTTCAAACAATAATCACCCACGCACGCGCTCACCGAGGATGGATATTGATGTAAATATAACTTGGATACACCTTACAAACTATCGACTTATGTTGCAACTGCCGCAATTATAAACTCTTACCTGAAGACTTAAGGTAGAGGAGCCCTTCTATTAAAACGAGACCACTTTTGTTGAAATGCTTTCCTAGTGTTGTTCACAGAAGCTATTTGTCTTTCAACATTCATAGAATTTATAACTTGCTGTATGAAAACCTCCAGCCTAGGAAGGGCATTTGCTAACTTGCAGGAGTAAATATAATATCTCGCAATAAGGAGTACGTGATGAACTAGCAGATCAGATATTTCGTCAATAATGCCCAGACAATGAGGCGAGGAGAGTTGAAAGTCCTTTAATCCGCTAAAATTTTGTGATATCCATTGGAAAATTTCCTCCCAAAAGGCCATTGTATATTTACAATTCCAGAAGAGATGGATAAGGGTTTCTGTACTTTCTTCACAAAAGGAACAACTGTCGATTTGTTTTAATCCTATTTTAACGAGAAAATCGTTAGTAGCAATCCTTCTGTGCAGGAGCTTGAATTGAAATACTCTAAGCTTTGTTTCCCTCGTACATAAAAAGGGCAACCGATATGTATTTTTCCAACTGACAGTGGATATTCCGAGTACTTCCCCTTGAGATAACCATTTCTCCTCGCTTCTTGTTGGGTTGGAAGCTCTCTTTTGAATGAGAAGCCGATAAAGCTCTTTAACAACCTTCCGTGAAGACTGGACAACCTCAATGACACCTTTTGGACATGGCCTATTGATATCCGGTGAACAAAACTTCTTGAAGTATTTCAAGGCGGACACAACTTTGTAGTATTCGAGGTAGTTAATGTTGATTTTAAATTTCGCTGCAAAAGCAGCATAGCTCAGAAAATTTTGCTCATTGTCCAACAGATCTTCAACTGTTTCCACACCTGCATCTAACCACGATTTATAAAAAAAGGGTTGATTTCCGATTCTAATCATCGAGTTATGCCAGATTCGGGAGGAGACAAATTCCAAATTCTTATCTCTATAGTTTAAATTGGACCAGAAATGAACAATCTCTTTTAGGAATGGATCAGTTATATTAAGCCTTGAGGCGTCCTGCCATTTTAAATTACTAAGAAACAATAGCTTCCCTCCATATTTTCCTAGGTGGTAATCAAAAAAGAGCTTCCATTTACCTTGGTTATTATCATCTAAATAACCTTGAATCCATTTTAATTTTAACGATTCGTTAAAGCTATGAACGTCAATCATTTTAAGACCTCCCTTATCATAGTCATTAACGATTTCAGTCCTTTTTATTTTGTCGCCCTTGCCATCCCAGAGGAATTCATACAGCGCAGAGTTTATCTCTTTTAGGACACCTGGAGGTGTTGGGAGAGAAGACAGGACATAAACAGCCTGAGACACCGCCAAACTTTTTATAACTGCAATCTTACCCAAAAGAGTGAGTCTCCTGATAGACCACCTGTTTAGAATCTTCTTCAATTTTTCAATTTTGTCAGATAGATTAGCCAAGACGGCATTTTTTTCCGCTGTCGAGAACCATACTCCTAAGGCGTAGACCTTTCCCTCAGCCCATGTTATTGGTTTATTTGCGGGTAGCTTAACGTTCGAATTTCGACATGAGCCGATCCAGAGGGCTTCGGTCTTCTCATAGTTGACTTTTAGGCCAGAAGGGAGCGCAAATGTATCGAGCATATACAGAGTTCTAGAAAAGGATGTTTCACTGCCATCCAAAATCATTGTTGTATCGTCTGCATATTGTGATATTTTGCATTCCGTTCCAAGGACCTGTATACCACGGACTTTTTCATCCTTTCTTATTGCACTACCTAGTATTTCTGCACATAAAATGAATAAATAAGGAGAAAGTGGACAACCTTGTCTTACTCCACGACTCAAGGTGAAAAAGTCTGATGCCCAGCCGTTGTTCTGTATGCAGCTGCTAATATCGGTATAGAAAAGATTTACCCAAGCCACTAGGGACGATCCAAAGTTGTAATAGTCTAAAGTTTTTTCGATGAAGGACCATTCTAGGCTGTCAAAAGCCTTCTCAAAGTCCACGAATAATAATAGACCTGAAATTTGTTTTTCGTTTGTGTAATTTATGATGCTATCTATCAGCCTAATATTTTCTCCAATGAATCTGTTTTTCATAAAACCAGTCTGATCATTATTGATTATTTTTGGTAAGACTTTTCGTATCCGGCTAGCAATAGCTTTAGCAGCTATTTTATAATCACAATTGAGAAGAGTAATTGGCCTCCAATTCTTTAAGACATTCGTAGCTTTGTTCTTTTTGGGAATGAGGGAGATCAAGCCCCTCCTTTGAGTAATTGATAACAAGCCCTTTGTATATGCGCTATTTAAAGCATTTATTAAGTGAGGATGGATATCGTTCCAGAGAACCTTGTAAAATTCGGCTGGTAGGCCGTCACTCCCAGGGCTTTTACCTATTTCCACATTTTTCAAGCTTTCCAAGCATTCAGTCTCCGTTAACAGACCTTCACATTCTCTTTGCTCGATCTCGTCTAAAGTTAAAGTGTTTCCTTCCGGAAAGAAAAGTTCCTCGCTGACTTTAGAATATGGAGGGTTACTCGAGGTGTATAGGTTTTGGTAAAAAGATTTCGCTTCTTCAAGAATCTCACTATCGTTATTAATGATTCTGTCATCGGCTAACTGTAGATGTTTAATAGTCTTTTGGTTAAAGTGACGTTTCTCCAGAGATAAAAAGTATTTCGTGTTCTTCTCTCCTTCATTATACCAGCGGGATTTGGATCTTAATATTGCCCCACGAGTTTTATGTTTTAAGATCTCTTCTCTTTGGAGGATTTTGAGGTTTAATTGATTTGAGATTTCTTTTCTACGACTTTCGGTAAAATTGTTTTCTTCCAGTCTCTTTTGAAGAGACAGTATATCAGATTCAAGGCTTTCTTCCTCCACTTTCATTTTAGCTTTCTTTTTCCTCGCGTAAATTATCGAATTTGATCGTATTTGCATTTTCATGGTGTCCCACAGGAGAACAGCGTCAACGTCATTGTTATGTTCATAATCGTTGGCTACTTCAGCAATTGTGCTCTTCATTAATTTGACATATTCCTCGTCTGACAGGAGAGAAGTATTTAACTTCCAAAAACCCGGTCCCCTAGGGTTTTGATTGTGTACAAGATGTAGAGTTACAAGAGAGTGGTCTGTTTTATATCCAGGTAAAATGTTCGCTTTAGTAGTTTTTGTGTGAAGACTCGTGCTAGTTAAAAAGAAGTCCAAGCGACAGTGCACTTCGGGATTACTTCTTCTCCAAGAAAACCTTTTAGCGTCGGGATTAAGGATGCGCCAACTGTCTGTGAGATCGAACAGATCCATTATATAGCGGACTACTTTCAGCGAGTTAGTATGAGTCACTGGGTTACCTCCTTTTTTGTCTTTTTGTACATCCAACACCAAATTAAAATCCCCTCCAAAGACTATATCTTCACATTCAAAGGAGAGAAGCTGGGAGAGAACCTTCCTAAAAAAGGTCGGATTATCATCATTTGGTGCATAGATATTCACTAATGTCAGGGTTTTGTTCTCCATTTTGATGTCAACTATAATAAACCGTCCCTCTGGATCAGCAAATTGTTTTAACAATTGAAACTCAAAGTTGTTATTGAAAAGCATACAGACTCCAGCACTTGCACTGGAGTAGCTGCTGAAAATAGCTTTAAACCCCCATTCTGATAACCAGTAGACTTCTTTCTCTTTCGTGCAGTGGACTTCCTGCAGAAAATATATTGCATATTTTTTTAACTTAAGCCAGCGAAAGGTCTCACGCCTTTTCAAGGTGTTCGACAGACCCCTCACGTTTAGAGAACAGATCACTATCTCTTCCGCGATAAAGGTGTTAATTGCAACTTATCATAAACAAATGGGTGTTGAAACGGCAACGATATGCAAAAAATCGATACTTTGCAAGGTAAAACAAGAATAAAAACAAACCAGCATTGTATAAGAAAAAGAAAACAAGGACATATATATACACAGCTAAAACAGGGCTAAACATAAAACGGAAAGGGTAAAATTCCTTCTGGGTTGGGGGATACATATCCATCAAGTTAGTAACATATGTGAAGGGCATGATCATGATTCAGTTAATATGTAGCAGGAACACTAGTTGAGGAAAGCGGCGATGATAATTTAGTAAGAGGCTTTAAGATCATCGGGGATGTTTCCCACATGAAAGACTTGATTGTCCACAATGAGATTTCTATTAACTACTCTAGCGTCCAAACCTTTTTCCTTTGCTTTAAACATCGCCTTTATTAGAGTCTTTCTTTCCATCTGAACCGCTCTTGCATAATCTTGTGTGATGTACGCGTCCTTGTATTTTTCAGATTTCTTCAGCTTATTTTTTGCTTTCAATATTAATTCTTGATCTTGCCATAAAAGCTCTATTAAGCCACCGGGGGGCTTATTTAATTTCACTGGTCTCATTAACAGGGGGCAGAATAGAGAACGGGGGGGGGGGGGGGGGGGGCTTATTTCTAATCTTAAACACCCTGTTTTCGTCTCACAACAATTTTGGTAAAAAAACTCAAACACCTATAGTGCAATTTTATTCTCTAACAAAGAGTAAGCCAACAGTATTACGAGTTTGAGTGTATATTATTTCGCTTAAAAACAAACCAATAGGGCCACATCAAGGTGATTTAATAAGAAGAACTATGGGGGACTAATTAAAAAACTTCATGTCCCAAAAAGGGGGAGGGGGGCTTATTAGAGAGGGGGGAGCTTATCACATAACCGACCTCCAAACAGGGGGCTTAATAGAGACGGGGTGCTGAATAGTAGCCTGTATACATCAGCCTCCTCCCCTCAAATAAATTGGGGAGAGAGACTTTGTGTAACACCGACGC